>DWON01009717.1:0-11223 GCA_018251015.1 Phocides pigmalion okeechobee | reverse complement strand
TGTCCATGGGCTGCAGTGACCACTTACCATCAGGTGGCCTGCATGTCCGTTTCTTACTCTTTCACAATAAAAAAAAAATATAGTTGGGTACTGTACTTTTCATAATTATAAATTATACATTAATATATTATAATTACAATGCAGTTAGTGTTCTTCGAGCCGTGCCGCATGGGCACGGACTCCCTTTAGGTTAGGTTTTTATTATAATTAGTTATAAAATTTTCATCATTGTAAATATATTTTTATGACATTATAATTTCTATCAATACTTCTGTCCAATCAATATTCCAATGCTTCAGTAATATTTTTATGCTTCTTCACTTACTCACTCGTAGTATAATATTATATTTGTAAACAAATCCTTTAAAACGAATTCATATTCCTCATTGATATTTCTACACTTATTCCGTACAGCTTATTCCTCAGTATACAACCCATACCTGTATCATCTCAAAACGACATTTTTTACCCAACATCACTCCGATCGAAGGATGCGAAGGTAATTTTTCAAACCTTCGCAGTAATTTTAAAACTGTCACACGGTACCTTAAAGATTTTTATTGTCGTTACCCCATAAATATTATATTGCGCTATTATTTACCTTAATTCGTTGGAATAGAGAACTAAATACTATATCAGTTCGACTAATGATTGAAAATGTATTCTGTGTAATTTAATAAATAATAACCAATTTTCGCCTTAAACGGTAACGTAATTACCAAAATCGAAATTACGGTTTACATATGAAAAGGTTTTTTTATTAAAGAGGAAATGAAGATTTTTACTTCCATGAGTAATTACACTGTTAATGAACATGCTATAAATGGATACATTAAACGGGTGCAAATTAAATACTTCCGATGTCATTTCTGCATATAAATACTAGTTGTCATTAGTAATGGTTCCTACATCGGGTACCTGGGTTGCGACGTGTTACACGATTGATCATTACTGAGAAAAAATAATTAATGTTGATTAGTAATCAGCAAGCATTAACCCGTTATGGGTATCTTTTAAATGGTTTTCCGTATAAAAATATTTATAGAGATGTTATTTAAACATTTTTTTTATATGAGAAGAGTAGCAAACGACCATGCAAATCACCTGATGTTAGGTAATCGCAGCCCATAGACATTTACGTACAATCACAAACACGACCGAAATCCCATGTGAGCTCGGACGTAGATACGTTGCTACTCCTGAGGACTAAGATGGTAGCCTCCAATAACGTGTATCCGGCAAGCACTCTTCCCCAACCGCATCTCTCAAACCGAGACACAAGTAATTATTTACGGCGGATTAGGTTTTTCGATAAGCGGCAGTACTACCTCCCCGGTCGAACTATGGTTCTCCCACGTTTTGTATTCAGAACCATTGTAGAAGCTATTGTCAATTTTTAGATTTTTTTGTTGACTTTAATTGGATGTTTTTTCTTTATTATATAAACATGAAAATACATAGTTGTGAGTAGATACAAGTTGGTTGGTTGGCCTTGTAAATCGATTCTTAAGGAATAATTCTCTAAAAAATTAAAGCTTCTATCAAAACAACATACTAAGCTATCGACCGATTCATAGACCTTGTTGATATAAATCAGCAATCTTGTGAGCAATTAATGCTAACTTGCGGCGTCGGTGAGTCAGAGAGTCAGGGACGTGGTGACCGCGGCGTGCATTGTACGACGTACATACAGACAGGCACAAGTGGCTGTTATTGCATATTGTATTATAAGTACGAGCCTTGAGCTCAAAAGTAAGGAATGAGATTCTGGCCTTTCACACGGGGAGGTCCGGGGTTCGATTATAAAATGATTACTTGCTGATACGGCGTAGAGAACTACGTGAGTAAAGTGCCTAAAGGTAACAAAGTTGTGTAAAGTCTAAACATTTGTAAAAGTTATCATTCAATGTGATAAGTAAATAAATATGATTTTAAACAAATATCATCGCAAATTTATATATTTTACCATCTAAAAGGTACTTACTTTTAATTAAAAACCGATAATCGTGAGTACACGTTACATAGTAAAAGGAATAAATACAGTTCGATCGGGAAGATAGCACCGTCTTTAGCACCTGACATGAAGCTATTCATGTTTAGTTTAGAAATATAAAGTTGCTGGATACAACCACAAGAACTGCGAAAGTTTTGGCCCTTAAGAGAAGCAGCATCCACGTACGACCTGTGATCGTACATCAGTCCTGTATGTTCGATGATGATGAGGATGAGGATGATGATTATGATGATGATGAGTATGATGTAGAACCGTGTGGGCTTAACGTCTACCTAACAACAGGTTGCTTATAACCTCCGTTGCTACTCTAAAACGTTTCCGATAATTTTTATACACAATTCAAATACTTTCATATTTTCTACACTCAACTCCACATTAGGGTAATTGTGTTATGGGTGCCAATTGGTTGGCAAATAAATTAATATTCACGGATGAGGACGGAATTTTATTAATTAACCTTCTAATGGCATGTCCGAGTGTACTGTAATCGATCACGAGAACTCTCTCTATTGTGTAAGTTATCGCAAGTGATTTAACCACCCATTGTATGTGCCTGTGTTGTGAGTGCCAGCTGGTTGGCAAATAAATTAATATTCAAGGGTGACAACGTGATTACACAGTTACAGATTATTTAACCCTCTGATGGCATGCCCAAGTGTATTGTGATCGATCACGAGCGTTGTCATTGTTGTCTCCGTTATCGTGAGTTATTTAACATCTATAGTGTGTACGTGTGTTGTGGGTGCCAGCTGGTTGGCAAATAAATTTATATGTGAGGGTGACAACGGGGTTTTATTACAGAGTTAGAGATTAATTAACCCTCTAATGGCATGTCCGAGTGTATTGTAATCGATCACGAGCGCTCTCTCTATTGTCTCGGTTATCGCGAGTGATTTAACATCTATCGTGTGTTATGACGGCGTTGGTTTATTTCATGGCTTTTACTTTCGTGTACCGTTATCTCGTCTCGATCGGATTAATGGCGCTGGAAAGTGCGGCTCGGATTACGAGACGCCTCGATATTGTTTTGATATCCGGAAATGATTTGTTCGAAATTGACGCCGCGATAAGAGGGTTGGTTTATGTCTCGTAGAATTGCGATTGCTATTCAACGCTGGAGTGGCCAGCGTTAGTGGCATATTGCCGCATGGGCACGGACTCCCTTTAGATTATCCCTTTTATTATAATTAGTTTTAAGATTTTTATTATCGTTCATTTTATAATCTTTCCCTTCGTTCTCGTGAGCCAACTTCAGAGGTTAGAGAAGTGCGGCCGCCGGCTACACTTGAGCGAGCACGTGGTAGCACCTCATCTACGCATGGGTAGGACGAGATAGGACTTTAGTCCTGTATGAGGTTTTATATGACGTTGATGGGCTGCAGCGACCACTTAACTTCAGATGACTAACATGTTCCTTTGCTGTTCTTCTCAAAAAATAAAACAAACATTTATTTGAAGTCCACCTACAAAAAATCATATATTCAATCTAACATACACAGGATCACAACACAATCATATGTGATGTACTTTGTAAAAACATACGTTACATCTCAATGCTCCAAATGTATAAGAGGTACGGTCAATGTATTATAGTATATATGTATATATCTATGTAATACAATACATTCGTATTTGTATCAAGTTAAAATGCTCTTTTAAAGGACGGTTGACCTAGCAAACGACAAGTGTCCTTGAACAAGTCAACTAGCAACGTTGAGCCACGAAAGCATACAACCATTATAGATTCTATTATATATAATTTCTAAAGGGGGGGGCCCCCCCCCCCCCCCCCCGGGGCCCCCCCCCCCCCCCCCTAAAACCCCGCCGTAACACTTAACGTCATGTGGCTTGCATGCTCGTTTCTTACTCTTTCATAACAAAAAGAAGATAGAATAAATGTATGTAATACAATAGTACAATAGTATACCAGTACAAATTTATAATAGTCACATTAATGTATAGTGCACAGGTGGGAAATGCCCTTCAAAAGGAGCCTTGACCTGATAAACAAAAGGTGTCCTTGAAGCCACCTGTTACATCGACTCTGCGACAAAAGGGAGTCACTATGATGGATACAGTATATGTATAAAACACTGTAGTATAAGAATACAGATTTTTTGAAACACAATACATGAAGAACATGTCGCTTTGCGGCGGGTTATGAGGGTGGCGGTGGTGCCGGCGCGGACGAGCTCTAACGGCTCTACCATCTGTAACCGTGTAACAGGTACATTAATTTGGAGCATTATAGTAGGTGCATACATTGTATATACTCTATAGTACAAAAATATAGTAAAGACATTGATTTATAGTATTGAAGTAAATTAAAAATGCCCCTCAAAAGGACCCCTGACCCTGTATAGTACAAAAGAGTAATAATTACATTAATTTGTAGTATTAACGTATGTTAAAATGCCCTTCAAATGACCCTTGACTCGGCAAGCGGGCAGGTGTCCTTGAACGAGCCACCCGGTATATCGTTTTTGCGACAAAAGCGAATGACTATAATAGATATACATATTGTATGTATAAAATACTGTAGTATAAGTATACAGATGTAACAGGTACATTCATTTATAGTATTGAAGTAAATTAACAATGCCCTTCAAAGGACCCTTGACCCGGCGAGCGGACAGGTGTCCTTGAACAAGCCACCTGTTACATCGTTTCCGCCACAAAAACGCTAGACCGCGGACGTAACGCGTGACGTAAGCGAGCGGCCATTATTTTGGCGCGGCCGTTGACCTTCAGTGAAAGTCGGCGCCACGCGGGCTCGCGGCGCGCACCCCCGCCCTGACCCACCGACCTACTACCGACCTACCAGTCCCGGATTATCCGTATAAGTTACATAGGCAGCTGTCTAGGAGCCGCGGATTAAGTGTATGTAAATACCTTACAATTAAATACTTGAATAACTGTTTACGAGCTTGAAAATATATAAATCGATACCGCATTAAATAAGGATGATTTCAATAAAAAGATTTCTTTAAACAGTTTTCGAATGAACGCGATAAAAATATAATTACAACGGCTACTTTATATGTAAGTACAATCACTTTACATCAGATGCACAGCAATCTAATTTGATACTTCCATTACATTAAAACATCTCCATTTAAATTGTTATAGTAATCTCATAATCAGATAACCTCATTTCCGATGTTAACGAAATGCGTACAATAAATTAGTTTCCCATAATAAAACGTTGCCTCTCTATTGTTAAAACAAAACCATAGTTACGCAACCTTGGGTGTTAATATTACCTCGCATTGTTACATTGGAAGTCAACACAGATGCGTAAAACATTTTCATTCGAAAGGCACAAGTTATGTGGATTAAGTAAACCGTCGGAAGATATTTCGATGGCGTAATAGTAATTACTTTTCGGCTTCCGGTTATGTAACAGACGAGTTAAGGTTGCGTTTAATTACAGAATTCACATATAATAAATACTTTTCGGTCCCATAAACAATTAGCGGCATCGTAACATTATTTTTAATTGGCATCCACGCTCCTTAACGTAAATAACATGAGACGAGAGTTCAAAAGTTGCAAGATGAAATCTATTAAGTTACCACGCCTTTTGACCCTTATATAAAACAGAATGAAATATTAAGATTATCCGCGGAGATAGCCCGTTTCGTCTTAAATAAAATTGCTGTTGGTAAAACAGTGGTATTGCGTCAGTTGGGTGTCGAATGGGCGCATCCAGTGAAATGTCAGGCCACGCGTGCCTTCCGCCCTCCGGACTGTGTGAACGTGGTATTCTTTGGGAAAGTTTAAATTAATGGTCTGGTGCACCATTACGATATTCCATTAAGGTAAATTTGCATCTTCTTCAAATTTTCCGGGGTGATAAGTTCATCCGATTTACTTCTCCATCCAATTGAATCCACTTTACTCACGTAGGCAACGGAATTTGTTGATGACCTAAGATCACTGATTACTGGATGACCTATTGTGTAACATTCGCTCAATCTTTTATAGGTTTAGGATACAGCTGCTACCTTTGTACTAACTTTCTGTTTCAAGACATTTCTAACTACTCTGCTGCCATCTTAATGTCGTCTGCCTTTTTACCGTTCTACATATTTTGGATTATCTGGAATACCCAAGTTGGCAGGCTTGTATTTTTTTACATTAGAAAAGTAGCAATCGCGAGTGTAAGCCACCCAATAAGAGCTCAATTCACGTACATCCATGCCCAATCTCAAACAAGACTGAATTTCAATTTAAGGTCGCGATGCTACTCCTGAGGACTGAGATGTTTGCTTCGCTTGTAATCTTGTAACGGCTTTTAACTTGATAACCACTCCGGAATGTATTCACATCAACCATTAATAAATGTAAATAGTTCGTGAAGGGACGAAATTAAATTGTGACGCGAGTGATCCACATTATGACGGAGCAGAACAGAACACTATCATAAATTCGCAGTCTGAATTGCGAGCGTTTAGTTCCGTGGCTTAAAATATGCACGATCATGTCACTCGACAGCTGTTGAGGAATGGCTCATGATTCAGAATTTATTATTTCCTGCAGTACCTACCCTCAGCTCAGGTCGTCGCGGAGTTGAGTCTGGATAAAAGTAGGTCAGCGTAGGCATTCTGAAATTTGTAACCATATTTGGAAAATGTACAATAATATAAGATGTACTTAATTTGATAATGATTTTGAATGAGCCCTTTGCCGTCCATGGACTTGTTTGTTACTTATTTTTGTCCACTAATAGGATGAATTGTCTCTTTTCTAAGTAGATATTTATATAATAGTATATATACCGACTAATTAAAAATTACTTACTTATTTTGTTGTGCCATGAATGGGATAAACGTTTTCTTTCTTTCAATATTTCATCTCACTTGCTCTAGTCTTCATCATCAAATACACATAAACTAATTAACTTAAATTGAAAACGTACCCACATTTTTCGCATGCAACTTATGTATGTTATCCAATTTCGGGAGCACCGTTGTAAGAAGCAACTTTATAGCGTGGTTTCTGGAAAAAAAATCAATATTGACTAAAAACACGCAGCCTTAATCCAGTAACAGCAGATTACCTTATTTTTTCATGTAAGAAGAGTAGCCAACGAACATGCAAACCACCTGATGTTAAGTAGTCGCAGCCCATAGATATCAACGTACAACCTCGGTTCGGAAGTAGATACATTGCTACTCCTGAGGACAAAGATGGTCGCCACGCTACAAAGTGTAACCGGCAACCGCACCTCTACATCCGAAACATAAGTTGTTGTTGATGCCAATGCCGATTATTGTTAGATGCCAAATAGAATTTCCTTTATCGCCTTTCCAAAATGAAAATTACCATGACAAATGATGCTAACAAATCGCTAAGTTCGTGCTCACGCGTCGATTTAGAGGGGGACAATCGTTTGGTTGGTTGGATTTAGACTGACGGAGATAGAAAGAATCGAATTAAGAATGGTATCAGAATCGATCTTGATTTGTCGGGCGCTGACAAGCGATCAGTCAATGGGAACACAATGGTGGGTGCGGCGATACCTTGTAAGATATTCGGTATGGGAAACTTAACACTTTGATTGCGGTCCTCATATATTAGATCGAGTAAACGTTGCGCACTAAACTGCAGCTTATATCTCTAGACTGAAGATCCGCCGACAATTCACTTAAATATTGTATTTTCACATCTGTGTATCATTTATGAATAAGACGTAATGTCCGCCCCCAGTCTTGTAGCGCTTATGAATAAGACGTAATGTCCGCCCCCAGTCTTGTAGCGCCGATGAATATACAGCATTTTTGTTCACCCGTAATTCATTCAAATTTGTCCGTACAACACTGGTGTGTACGAGCCGCAAGCGCGTTGCACCGCGCATTACAGAGCAGTGTTGTAAAACGCAGGGAAAGTGTTAAATTGGCATTGAAATATGTGTTACTGTACCATAAATACGGACGAGTATTAAGCCGTGACCTCTTAAGCTTTACGATCGATTTGGATTGTAAATATAAGTTTTATTATTATGGCAACATCGGACCATGTTCGCCTCTTTATTAACGACTGTTTCCGGAAATAATTTATTATTATACGGTATTTTTCATGCACTTACACAAGTTATATACCGTGCTTGGTAACATATTTCTAAATATTATGAAACAAAGCCCCCATCGCGTCTGTCGGTTCGGTCGGTTCGCGATAATCTTAAAGGACTGGACGGATTTTCTCACAGTTTTCGAAAACAATAAGTAAATTGATTCCTATGGAAGGTTTTGTTGCAAAATAAGTTTTGTTTTTTGTAAATTGGATGTGAAATTAAATAGTTAAATTCAATATAATAATTCAGTTGTCGTTCGAAATATATGTTTCTAATTGTTACTTTGTGCGACTACGTAATGACTGTAAAAAAAATGTAAGCAAATATAAACTCTATTACCCGAGCGAAGCTGGGCCGGCTAGTTATGTATAATTGGTACAATTTCAATTTATTTGATGTAACTAGATCTTTAAAGAATTTCTGTACAAATTCGCGTTAAAGACTAAAAGTTGACACGACTTAACCACATTTTACGCAACAGTTAATCAATTCTGGTTCCCCGCCAAATTTCAGTCGAAAATCGTGCGTAACTCGACCCATTGAGTACTTTCACTACATTTCTCCTTTTCAGGTACTTGTATGAATTGATTCGTCAAGTGGTGCGATAACACTTTAATTATATTCAATTCAATTTTATAGGTGGAAGAACTATAGTTCGAGCGGGGAGGTCCCACCGCCGCGTCCTCATAATCCGCCGTAAGGCATTACTTGTGTTTCGGTTGGAAAAGTGCGGTTGCTAGCTACACTTTGAAGCAAGTCGATCAATTTAGTCCTCAGGAGTAGCAACGCATCTACGTTCGAGCTGAGATAGGATTTCGGTCGTGTTTTTGGTTGTACATGGATGTCTATGGGCTGCGACTACAACTACTACGACTTTACTCACATGAAAAAAAATAGTACCACGTTTAATCGACTCTGCCGGTGAAAAGACGGCTGGTTCATATTCTCGCAGAGACTTGCGAGTGCTATTCAACGCGGGAATGCAGCTAGTGTTCTTGGAACCATGCCGCATGGGCACAGAATCCGCTTAGATTGTTTAGGTTAGGCTTTTATTATAATTAGTTTTAAGATTTTCATAATTATAAATGCATTATTAATATTTGTTTGTCTACCTGAATTATAATCCAATCTTTAATCTATCGTAACCAAAACAAAATACAAAAGAGTAAGAAACGGGCATGCACTCCACCTGATGTTAAGTGGACTAAGATGGTCGCCTCCAATAATGTGTATCCGGCAACCACAACTCCCCAACCGAAACACAATACATGAAGAACATGTTGCTTTACGTCGGGTTATGAGGGTGGTTGTGGTACAACCCCGAGCGAGCTCTAACGGCTCTACCACCTTTTCATAATAGAATTTCAAGTACAAAAATACATGTTTATTGGTGACCAATACAGCAGGTTACTAAAAAATGCATTTTCCTTGAACTTCCCTTTACATTCCGTGTATAGTTCAAACGGTTATTACGGCCGCCCATCTTTTAAATAATCTCTTCCGCATATCGCCCGTTAAGCGTGCGTCCGTTAAAACTGAATCATTGTTAGTTTATTTATTTGTTAACGCGGGAATTAATTTTAGTATAACTCAAATTCTGTACGCATTGTGCCTACATCTAGTGCCTATATTTCCGGGTTCGTAAACATCATTCATACATTCGTTCGTCGTTACAGACTATGTATTATCGCGCTATATTATATTGATACTAAGCAATGACCAAAAATGATGATAGTTAAGATGGTCGCTTGTTAAGGTAATAGATTTAAAGTATGTATTGCTCAACAGTTTAAAGAAGGCTTATATTTACCCGGGAAAAGAAGTGTTATAGGCTATGTACATAATTGCTTCTTTGCTTCAATAACATTGTGTAAAATTGTGTTTTTTAAGATAACACGTTATTGAAGCAAAGAAGCATATCGCTTATTTGCTATATTGTATATTAGTGCTAGGCAATGACGAAATATACTGATAGTTAAGATTACCTTTGTAGGCAATTTTTTTAATACTGATTCCGGCGCTCATATATTAGATCGGGTCAGCGTTGCGAGAGGCGGGTATAAACTAGAGCTAATTCTCTAGACTGAAGATGCGCCGACAATTCACTGCAACATTGTTTTTTCATCATCTGTATATTATTTATGAATACACAGACGTAATGTCCACTCCCAGTCTTGTAGCGTCGATGAAAACAGCGTTTCTGTTCGCCCGTAATCCATACAGATTTGTACGTACAACATAGGTGTATACAAGCCGCAAGCGTTGCCAATACATAACGATGTTGTACACCGCAAGGAAAGTGTTAAAGTACCTATTCTTATACAGTTTACAGCATGTTTATACACGGAAAAAAAAACTGCCTTTTATTTCGCAGACAAAGTCGGTTATGCCTTAATGCAACATAATTCTGAATATAGTCTTCTATCCAAACGTGTATCACCCAGGGTCGCATCATCACTTTCCATCAAGTCATGCTTCTCCGGCTCATTAGCAACTCAACTAGCTGCCGACTCTCTCCAGCCAAGCACTTTCACTGCTAGTAAGAAAGGGACGCCGGAGTAGAACAGTTACCGATGGCCACGAAATGCAACGCTATAGCAAATTCGCTCCTGGCTACAAGCGACAGCGTCGAGCGTTAACACTTCCACTGCGCCTTACACCACTGCTGTGTAATGCACCTGTGTTGTACGTACAAATCTGTATGGATTACGAGCGAACAAAAGTGCTGTGTTTACGTCGGCGCTACAAAGCTAGGGGCGGACATGACGACTGTGTATTCGTAGATGATACACAGATGCTAAAAAATACAATATTTCAATGAATTGTCGGCGCATCTTCTGTCTAGAGAAGCTCCAGTTTAGTGCCACCTCCCGCAACGTTGAGCCAATTTATATATGAGAGCGACTACTAGCGATATTCGCTACGAGCTAATTTATATATGAGAGCGACTACTAGCGATATTCGCTACGAGCTAATTTATATATGAGAGCGACTACTGGCATTATTCGCTATGAGCCAATTTATATATGAGAGCGACTACTAGCGATATTCGCTACGAGCTAATTTATATATGAGAGCGACTACTGGCGATATTCGCTATGAGCTAATTTATATATGAGAGCGACTACTAGCG
>DWON01009716.1:0-11224 GCA_018251015.1 Phocides pigmalion okeechobee | reverse complement strand
GTTGCCGGATACACATTATTGGAGGCGACCATCGTAGTCCTCAAGAGTAGGAACGCATCCGCGTCCATCCTTAAATACAACTTCTGTACTATTTGAGATTGGGCGTGGTTGTCCATGGGCTGCAGTGACCACTTAACATCAGGTGGCCTGCATGCCTGCTTCTTACTCTTTCATTATAAAAAAAAAATACAATCAAGATACGTAACCTACAAATAAAACTCTTCAGTTATTGAGAAACGCTTTTCTAAATTAAAGGAAGGAAGTGACATTAATCTCTGTTCCGCAGTTCACGTAACACCTCTAAGCCTGTTTAAGCGTCCGTAAAATATTGTTCATAACAAATTTAATTAAAAGAGAAACAAGTATTTAGTTGCAAAACTTTTAAACGTATTTCTTTGCAGTTTGAACAAAATGTTGGCATGAAAGTGAATACATAAAATATATACGGACGGCAACTTATATGTGATGCATGTGTTATATGCAAGTATTGTATCCCTATGTTAGGTTCTATGAAAATAAGTTTTAATTTTTTGGTCAAATACTAGCACAATTTGGTAACTTATATATAAAAAAGGAATGCGACTGATTTTTGACCCAGAGATCGACTCACAACCGAAAACGCTGAGTCTAGCATATTGAAATTCTGCACATAGGTTCTATATAGAGCGTACGTTAGAACTAAGAAAGGATATATTGGATATTTAATCTCTAAGGGGGCAAAAGTATTGTATTACAATTGTAATTGTAATACCCGCGAATTCAATCTAGTACAATAAAAATAGCAATATAGTTCGTAAACAACGCAAAACAAAGCACTTCCATTTGTCAAATAGTGGTGTATTTTACAAGACATCGTTATTAATCGTCGCGTTGAGAACTAGGACTGGAAAAGGTCCGTTTAAACTCGATTTTCGTCGGTTGAGGTCGTCCAATAAATTTGTGTCAACACCCCTGAAAAATAGCGCGAGGCTGTTGAGTAAAACTAGTTAAAAATTTGCATTTTGCCGCTTGTTGCCCAAGCTGTGATTAATTTCGCGGAAATACCAAGGGACGGGAATTGGAGGCTTAAGTTGTCTATAAATTATATATAGACGTACCTAGTCACTGAAACTTCATTGTCTTAAAAGGGAAATCGTATTTATAGGACGGAAATTAGAATTGAAATTTAGGAATTACCAAGAAAATGCAAGTCATATTAATACTCTTAGAGTAATATTCTACAGAATGTTAATAATATTGTAATTTTAGATAATTAATTGTTATTTCGTAATTGTATAATAGACTCAATGAGACTCAGTAGGCAGATAACATGTTAGCTCTATTTAGTTTAAGAGTTAATACGAAGTCATTTAAGCAAAAATTACGCGGAGCAAGTCTCGGGTAATTCGCGTATATTGCTCGTCTCAGATCTCCAGTCAGACAGATTAAATGTAGTAAACTAAACAACAGGATATGGTGGTAGTGAAAGAACTGTTAAATGTCTTGTTATACAATTATTGCATTTCGATGGTGTGATCGTCAGCTAAATTAAATATGAGACAACCGATCCTTAGGAGTAACATTTAGGATTGACTTTAGGTGGAACTTCTGTTCTATATAAAGTTGATTACAACTGTCCATGTTTGGCATTGACTACTTACTACAAGATGGACTGCATTATTAGGTAATATTTATAAATATGTTATTAACTTGTACTCACAGCCTCTTCTTCTCCGCCCAGTCGTCAGCGTGCTCCTGCGCCACTTTCTCCAAATGCTCCCTAGCCCTCTCAGCCTTCGTGAAGACCTGGAGACGTCTGGCAACATCCACATCCACCCGTTTTAGAGTTAGATCGTCTCGTGCTCGTTCATCCTATTACAAAAATCCAGTCTATTGTACCACTTCTGTAGATATATAAAAGTTTAAAAAAAAACTTAAAATCAATAATTGAAAAGTAGTTTGAAAGTAAATAAAGAGTCACATGATTTTTTTAGATGCTTCCAATTTTATGAACTTTGTCGACACAAATAATTTATTCCAATTATGTCTTGACCTTTAAGCTTTATTCATATGAAAGTAAAATTACAATAATTTTCTTTCAAATAAACACTACTATTTTACTACTTAATTGTGGTACATCATTAAACTGTTTTATCTTTTAGAGTGGTACTAATGGGTAGGTTAGTCTTTGTGAACAAATTACGGAATACTTACTTTAGGACGATAGATTGGCGTAAAAGTGGCTGAATAACTCACGAAGACAAAAGTTTTGCTTCGCTCAGGTAATTTCAACAAGAATTTTGAGAAGAAAAAACGGCACGAAACTTCTTTGAGACATTGAATTTGTTTATTGAATTAAAAGTTCTCTTTAGAGAATTTAGTACTGGATAAATTTTACTAAGTGAGTTCTAATTCTATTTCATTTTAAAGGCAACGAGCTGGTTCTTCACAGTTAAGGAAAAACTACCTGTTATTAGTCTGTAATTGATGCTAAATAGGACACAGTATAGTCGTTCATAGCTATACTTCCAGTTATTCATTCCTTCTTAATTCTTAAAGGCAGCAAGTCGTTGAGAATTAAGTTTGAATATCTTATATATAAGAATCTGGTAGTGTCTCAAACCAGGTATAATATGAAAAATTCATATGGTTATAACTTTCTTCCAATCGATCCACTAAGAGTTCTTTTTCATTAAGATCGCCTTAAGATGTTTAATTTTCAGAATTACATGCACAGTTTTAAGCGCATATTGCAAAACTTAAATTTCATGTTCAATATTTAATTTCAATTGGAGGATTTTAATTACTAAATTTTAATAGATAAATTATACAAAATACTCAAAATTACAGGCCAAAGTTTCATATCGAACTTCCTTTAACTTGTTTGAGGAACTTTCGAGTTTGCTGTTAGAAACTCAAAGCTAAACTTAGTTTCGATTAAATTACGCAAGTACTCGATGTTCCATACTATTTGCAACTTCATCTTGGTCTAGCCCTACAATGGTTGTACAGGTACGTTATGTACCAGTTAAAATACGAAATGCAGATCACCTCGTCATTCACGATTTAATACCCAATTTCCAATTTACGCAAAAAAAATCAACGCTTTTCTCAGGTCTAGTGGATGCGGTAAGGCAAACATGCTCAGAAAGTTTTTATTTATTACTTTGCAATGGAAACGTATCTGTGAAGGTACATCTATCCTATTTGGAGCCAGATATACATTTTATAATAACAGTGACGATTCAACAAGAGATAGAGCAAATGAGCATCAATGCACCATCGGTGATAACCATGCACAATCGACAACAAACCCATGTAAGACAGGAGTCCTAAATTTAATTAATTACAGATACAGTTGCTACACCTGAAGATGGAATGTTTCAAAGGATTCTAGCTAACTATTCCCTCAAACCGGACAATATAGCTGCAATGAGGCATAAATAAGCTGCTGAAACAAAAAGAATCATAGCAAATCAAAATAACTCTTAAACAATTAACTGCCGTTGCTATTTCCCTTAGAAAAAAGCGACTTACCAACTTCTTCATCTCCATATGTATCCGATCCATGAATTGGTTGTACAAGTATTTTCTGTATTGGTTGAACTCCTTCAACGAGCAGACCGCTCTGCCGTCTTTGGTGCAGTAGCCGAGGACCTTCATCCTGTTCCTTGCTGGCTTCTGGGCGAAGTGATGAGCGAGGTGTGGGTCATGCACCGGCACGTAGTCGTAGGATACGTTGTTGCAGTACGGATCCGTGAGGTCAAAGGTTGGCTGTGGCCCATCGCCCCCGAGGCCGAGACGGCGTACCTAAAATTTTTATTTACAAATGAAAGTGGAAAATAAGCCATAATGCACCTACAGTTAAGTGGCCACTATTGCTAATGTATGTACATATATCTGTAATTGATTCCATGTAGAATTGGAGTAATATATACGTCGACCATACATCAGTAATTTACTCCTGTCGAATAAAATGTAACGTTTTGAGAATGTGAATCTGTGTCACGTTTCAAACCGGATTTCATTAGTTCTTCATTGCAGATATGACGGACAAGTAAAATAAAATAAATATTTATATCATTCTTAATAGGTCGTTACTTAACATAATTACAGTAACTGTAATTCTATCAGAATCTTATGTTATTTTTAATAATACCAAATATCTGTTTTATATTTTTCGTTATGATAACAAGGGTTACAGTTTTTGTACAAGAAAAATAAGTTCATTGATACATAAATGAAGTGGTGTAAAAGTATATACAAATGTCTCCGGGTAATGAATTACATGACTAAGACTATTATATTACTATTCGTATATGTAATGATTAATTATTAAATACTGATATATTGAGAACAGAAAAATGATTATTTTTTCCTTATATTTTGTTTATATTATATTGTTCACTGTTTGCTAGCCACAAGGTTCAAATGTAATAATAAAAAGAAGATTTTAATCAATATATGTAAGAGCAACTATCCGAGTTACCACACTACTGAGGACGGGCTGAAAATCTGTGTCGTATTTTCACGACTTCCTCTGAGTTCCGGTACCATTCGCGATCTTGGTCTGCAGCACAGAATAACATTCGAAAAGTTATTATGGTTTTTAAAATGTAAATACTCTGTTTTGTTTTTGTTGTTTATTTTTTGTATACCATGTTTTAGTAACTAAATTCATTATTATTATTAATATTAAAAACGCATCCGCATTCATCCTTAAATAGAACTTCTGTTCTATTTGAAATTGGACGTGGTTGTCCATGGGCTGCAGTGACCACTTAACACCAGGTGGCCCGTTTCTTACTCTTTCGCAATAAAAAAAAAAATAAGTATATTTAGTTACGAAATTATAAGAAATTTCTAGCTTTGTATAACTTAAAGGAAACAAAAAAACAGCTAAAATATTAACTAATTTCAACTATTGATTTCTTAATATTGAGGAACACTTAGACAAGGTAAGCATGTTATTATATTGCGTAGCTTAAAAAATAAATTTTGAAAATTCCACAAATAAAGGGGTAAAATAAAAGATGAAAATGTTTATGATTTTTCATTCCTTTTATAAAATTGCTTCTATTATAAATAGGGTTGCAATAATTTACTGGAATACATTGATATGTCGGGTTATGGATAAAAAAACCGGAGATACAACGTAATTAAATATAATTGTGATTTTATTTATAAGTCATCTTTTCTAGGTCACACCAGTTCTTTTCTGAGAATGTGAAGTCACTCCATTCTACATAGAGGCGGCTCTACATTCCGGCTCAAGTTATTGGTTTTCACTTAACACCCACTCCAAATTTAATTATATTCCCTAACCGTTCAAAATTATCGTCTTAAATATTTTCTAAGGCATTCCTATTTAATTTACGTTTAATATTAAATGTCTGTTACCCAAATATTCCCACTATTATTTACCAGACGATCCTCAACGTAATCTTTACAAATATTAATGACTGAAGGACGAATAATATTTATATTATGTACTTGTGTTATTTACAGACAATAGATTGGACGTCACAAGATATCTCATTTAATTACAATCTTTGTAATTATTTTTTGTTAGGAGGAGAAAACTTACGTGTAGGCAATTTGAGGGAAGTAAAAAAACAGTTCAGCGATTCATTGCTGCTATAGCATAGAAACCCAAAAGTGGCTGTAGTGTCACAACAGGCAATGGTTAGAGTTCCACTGAAAGTTTCAGAAGATGTTTATGTTTATTTAAAGAAAAAAGTTTGGAAAAACTCTAGTAGTGGAATAAATGGGAGTAATATGCGGTAATGAAAATAAATGTACATAACGATTCGCTCTGCTCTCAACTTACTAGTTGGCGAATATGCGGGCATGTCCCGTCAACAGTTGACATAAAACTCTTATATTAAATAGATATAAGAGATATATAATCAACTAATTACTGTCTCACCGCTAGGGGTAGGTTTCCTTGTAGAATACGAGGGATTCGACCGTAGGCCACCACGCTGATCGAGTGCGGACTGGTAAACCTTACAGATCTTTGATCTTTATGGACAACTCTCCGGCATATAGGTCCTTCGAGGTTTTCCGTCATGTTTAAAGAATGTGATAAATAAAATATCAAATACGAACATAAATTCACAAACTCTGTAGTGACTGTCAAGGACCGGGTAAAGTGTGAAAATTCGGAATCTTTCCCCGAAGTTATCACTGCTTAAAGCTAGATAAATGCATTTTGCATTTGCAATTTTGCATTGCAGATTTGTCCCGCTTATACGGTTCAGCTAATCAAATAGTACTTGGCGGTAAGCTTTTTCATAGCATGGAATAGTAAACGATTATGCAGACCATTTATCAGCCTTTACACGTCCACTGCTGGAAATAGGCCTCTCCCAGGTGCCGCCACTCTGAGCGGTTCTGTGCTCTCTGAATTCATCGGTTACCCGCTATCCTTATCAGGTCGTCGGTCCACCTGGTCGAGGGACGCCCTGTGCTCCTTTTTCCTAGACTTCGTCGCCACTCGAGGACCTTTCAGTCCCATCGGTTGTCTGTCCTTCGCTTTATAGATAGATGATGCAGACCACCTGATGGTAATTGGTCGCTGCTGCCGATAAATACTATTCAAACATCAAAATCATCTGGATTGCCTGGAAGTCGACCACAGATGCATTACTTTTCCAGAGGACTTTTCAAGAAGGATTTTTCAATGAACCGGTAACAAAACTTACTTCAAGCTAAATAGGGATATAATGCTGGAACCTGGAGTTGCAAATTGCGACTTAATAAAATACCCAGCATGCACTTAAGTACTTCTAGTAATTTTGTGCTATTACCAAACTCTGTGTTTAATGTAATGTGACGAATGCATTTCGACAATTTCGACGAATATCTTCATCAATCTTAACATTTATCATTTTACTGTGTCATAATTTGTAATACTCATTCATCATCATATATCATTAGACGTCACATGGATTTGACAAAATGGGTTACAAACTTATCCCTCACATTATTAATGATTCTCATTGGGATTATGATGATGCATTTTGATTATGCGATGAATAGCTATTAGATAGTTAATAGTGGTATTATACCTTACATTATAGAAGTAAAATATAAGTACATAATTGTAGGTATTGACGTACAGATGGTACAGGTGGTAGCGGTAAAATTATAGTTCGTCTGGAACTGTACCATCATCACCCTCATTTTGCCCTAAAGCAACTCTTGTGTTTCGGTTGGAGATGTGCGATTGCCACATACACGAGTAAGACAATCATTTCAGTCCTTAGAAATAGCAACGCATCGAGTTCAGATAGTACTTTAATCCTATCTAAGGCTGTATGTGAATGTCGATGTACTGCATCGACTGCTTAATATTGAGTGGCCAACAGGCTCGTTTGCTACTCTCCAAGCATAAAAAATGGCACCTAGCTAAGACTTTGTAGATAGTAAGCGATCGACAAATATAAGCAGAATCGAGTTCGGTCGGGATTTGGATGGGTCGCTAATGACTAAATTTATTCTCGCTTTCATACTTCAGAAGACACGTTAAGTAGTCGTTCCCTACATTGAAGGATCGATGGTTGCTGTTATTGTATGAATAATGTGCAATAGAACAACGTAATAAAGTATGGCACAAGTTTCTGGTGTGACAGAAAACAGGGTTACATTAAAGTTTCAATATAAGTGCCAGTTATTTAGACAGGTAAGTCGTTTTTACATTAAATTTCTATATTTCACATTTCGTGTTTGCTGTATATAAAAAACTAATAGGACCAACCGGTTTCCGTGTGGGTGGAACTGCATGAATTATTTATAGATTATCGTGAAGGAATGGTCGATAACTTTACACGAGGTTATTTTTGCCGAGTTACCGCTAACCGTTCCCCTGTTCACTACATTTAACTTACAAAGATATTATTTTTACTCCGCAAATAGATTCGCTTTTATGAAGTTTTTTACGCAAACTGAATAGTTTTTAATATCACGGGTTTCTTTTAACACGCAAAAAATGGAACATCATTTTTATACTATAGCGTTAACTTGTGGTTTTGTCTGCAATATAAAGCTTAAAGGCCCTTTATAAAAAATATAGCAATATGTAATTGGAAAAATATAAAGGCAGCTTTCTTATCTACAATTACTTTTGGTAATTACTCAATTCCAAGGTCATAAAGCGTGATAATATATAGCCTATTACGAGGCCAGAAATACAGGTACTCTATGTACAAAATATGAAGAAAAAAACTCTAGCTTTCGCTTTAAAAATACACAAACAAATAAACAAGCAGGTAACGTCTTACATATATATAATAGTATGGATATATCTCCACCAATTCACGGTGAAGAAGCATGTTGGTCTAATTCAATCTAAAAGGAAAAATTATCAAAAATGTTCATGAAATTAAAGCATTAACAGCTTTTCTTCTTATAGCATAGAATATGCAAATAATGGGTTCTTTAAAATCAGTATGTAGACTTTAGCAGTTTTAGAAGTGACTCTGAAATAAAATGTTTTAAAAGGTGTACCAGTTTCCTGCGCCATAGAGCTAGAGCTAAGTGTTAACAACGATGATTACCCTAATGATTTCTTCAACATTAGCAACATATTGGCAACTTAGATCATTACTTATGCAATGGCAAGTTTGCACGTAAGATACGTAAGCAACGAAGCGGGTCACACCGTAAAACAGCGGTTGTTTTTCACACGGCATAGGCTGACGATGACTCTTTTCTTTATGTACATGGAATAGTAATTTATAGCGCATCGTTTTAGTACTTTTTTGTTTCTTTGCTAGACTTAGTAGGTCTTTCCTCAATTATGGATGAAGCCAAATATAAATTCAATATATACATTCGTCATACGCACCATACAAATATTATACACTGGATGGTTGTATTTTATAAAAGTTTGCATTAATTAACCTACCAAAGACTTTTTATTAATCTTTATAGATTATCAGTTGAAATTTTGATAAAGTAAAATAAATATTTAGGATAGCATTGGTACAAATATTCAAGTACAGACTAGGTACAGAACTATATGAGAAAAAGGTTAGTCGCCAACCCACGTCGGATGTTTTCAAAACCCCATGAGACCTTCGAGAAAGTTTATCGACTGCCATCTATCGATAACAACCGAGATCAATAATTACATTTGCCTTCCGAAGCAAGAAAGCGCGCATGAAAGATTTAACACCGACGGTCATGCATTCACCTCCTGACCACGCCCAACGTCGCTCAAGTTTATCTATATTTAACGATTAGAAGCATGACTGCGCAGTTATGCTTCTAATTTGAATTCTATAGTCTCGAATAGTTTCATTATATCCTGTCAATGTAATAAAACAATAACATTTGATTTTAACGATTATTATTGTGGAATTTATTCATTTTAATATGTAACGGGTACTCACGAATAATGACTATTACTGCCGATATTTCGAGCCAATTGGAAGTGTCGTGGTTATAACTAACCTCAAAAAACAACAAGAATAACAATTGACAGTTGAAAATATATATAAAGAAAAATAATGACTTGTTTAAAAGTATTTTTTATTAGGTGTAAAAAGTATTTTGAAGCTGATGTTATGAAAATCTCAAAAAAAATTGAAAAGCTTAGTTTCGGAAAACAGAAGGTAACTTTTGTAATTTGCACAAACAAGGGTGTTGTCCCACCCTTTGTATCTTGATTGTACGTTGTATAGACAACAGGTGACCTGCTTTCCACGGACTGGGGCGTGAAGGAAAGACAACTAAAATATTATGTTTTTCGAAAATATTTTCGCTGCTAACTCTGAAATAGTGCTAACATTTGTGCTACATTTATGTTTTTATTAAATAAATAGCAGTATTATTTTACAAAGACTTATTGTGATAGTAAGAATAGAATATAATAGAATAGAATATACTTTATGGCATACCATGAAATAGGAGACAAACATTACAATTAGTAAGGATTATTATGTATGGGCCGATAGAAATTAATTTGGCTTTTGCGGTTTCTTTCGTCTCCTCTTTTTCAAAACGAAACACGTTACGAGTCAGTGGTAGTTTATTATCGTAAAGAGTTTCATAGATAATATACTATGAATAAAAACATTTTGATTTTAAAGTAATGCTTGTGATTCGATGGATAGATGTGGTTTTTTATGAGGTGACCATTTTAGTCCTAAGGAGTTGGAATATATTTGTGACTTTAGATGTCCTCTTATAAGTAAATATGTCACAGAAATTCATTGTTGGCATTGACATATCCCTATTTGGATTGCGGACACATTAGCTATAAAATCATTTGGTATTTCAAATGAGATGCGTTGATAAAAACGACACACAGTTTTTTGTGAGTTACAGATAAAACGAGATAAACACATTTATTAAAGATTCGCAAGGCATCCGTGCGTAATACTTATAATTTAATTCGTGTGTAACCTTCAACAGATTTAAACATGCTGGTCGTGGCAAAATATCAGTTTAATTTCAGAATTCTGCTAAACGATGATAATATGAATCATACGTATTGCGACAGTTAATAAGCCACAAATAAATGCACAAAATTCATTACATGATGGACGTAATTATGTTGTTTAGCCATAACTAGTTAATTTATACATATAATAAAACTAACTGATCGTTGTCTGTACGTGGTAAATATATTTAATAATTCATAATACTCGGGGTGCCTTTATATACGCAAGAGAACCCAAAACAATGTATCTTTATTTTGTCTGTTTTTGTATGTTTTGGCGCGCTAATCTCAGAAACGGCTTATCCGATTTGAATGCAGTTTCAGGATTTTTTTAATTAACTTTTTTTTTGATTAACTACTCATGGGTCTCCTGCTCACAATGAGAAAGTTTATATTATAGTCAGACATAGAGTAGTCATAGATTGGTAAACTCCTCACTCCTTTAAGAATTTTATGAAAAATTCACAGGCATACAGATTTCTTCACGGTTATAAAAAATCGCTGATAGATGACGTACTTAACACCACGACTAGATATAACCAATTACCATATATCATAAATATCCAAATAACACAACATTTAATTGTTAACTGCTCTGTTAAGAATTAAATGTTGCTAACTTCATCATGAAACCAACTTCAACATGTGTTACATAGGCGAGCTGAGATTTGTTGCATCGTAAAAATACACTGAGCGTTTTTCACAACATGCTACACTAAATAAAACTACAATATGTTACATTGAAAGACATTTTTTTTTCATTGCGAAAGAGTAAGAATCGGGCATGCAGGCCAC
>DWON01009715.1:0-11224 GCA_018251015.1 Phocides pigmalion okeechobee | reverse complement strand
ATTGTGAGTATTGTAATATAGCAGTAAGATCCTTTGTTACCACAATTTTGGCAAATAAATATTCATTCATTCATTCAAAAAATATTTTTGTCATCCATATTTTTACGTAACTAAACCAGTTGCCACCTGGTTGCGTAATGTTTACGAAATATGTTTATGTAAAACACACTCATGGTCAGGTTCAAGAACAAGATGGAGCTGAGCGAGTCGACGTCGGTGAAGATATCGTCGTCGGGCGACGCGCACTCGCTGGTGATCACGTCGGCCGCGCGCACCGACTCCGGCGAGTACTCCTGCGAGGTAACCTGCCACCACCGAATGTCACCCATCTTCCGACTGGACGAAAGTTGACCGCTCTCCTAGACGTTAAGCCTGAGTGCCACTTGTTTGGAATGGAAGGGAAAAAATATTGTGGGAATCTCTGAAGTTCTGCGAGCGAGATGAATGACTGTTGTCTTTAATTCATGTAATTGGTCTTAACAGTTTTTGATTTAAGTAAATAAACAAATAAGTTTATTTGTGAACCTATTTGTGGCACGGGGTTCAAACTGTTTAGCTCGTAGACCATATTTTTTTCTGTTTAAGTACAGAACCAGATCCAAATTTAATTATTGTTGGAAAATGTAGTTGGCAGTTCCGTTACACATGATACGTCCATCAGTCCTTAGAAGTAATAGCGTGTCAGTGAATAACTTCAACCGGGACACATGTTCTATATCAAGATTTTAACAGATGCCCATGTGCGATGATGATCATTTTCCATCAGGTGGGTTGCATAATTTTTGGAATGTGGGTTTAAATACAATTTTGCCTGTGCAAATAACACGTTGGTCATAAAAATCCGTTTGGGTGTGCCAGGTCCGCAATGTGCACGGTACCGCGAACGACTCGTGTGCGCTGAACGTGCGCTGCGGGCCCGTCTTCACCCAGAAGCTGAAGGACACGAAGGCCAACGAAGGGGACGTCAACGTCGAGTTCACTGTCGACGTGGAGGCCTACCCAGAGCCCAGTATTAAATGGTCAGTCTTCCTGCCCCATATATAATAGCTTCATGTTATTAATGCGATTTTCTCATAAAAAAATAAATAGGATCTACAATGTTTCAACCTTAATACTTTAATGTTACACTGCTGGTCTTCATTTTCGTAAAAGGGCAGTCCTCTTTTAAATAAAAAATAATTTAGTTCTAACCCATTACTCTGTCCAAATGCATGTTCGAAGACTAGACAAATCTTTAAAAACATTTTGATGCAATGAAAATAACAGCAAAGGATTAGTCACGTAGCAATAAATAGCAAATGCTACAAATATTTTTTGCTACGTGCTAATCCAATATAGCAGATGCTAAGTACCAATTCTTTTTGTTCGCATTTTCTGCAGATCTGTTTCTTACTGGTAGAAATGTTGGTCGACTAAGACTGTGTTTCGATTGGAAATGTACAGTTGCCGGCTACACTTCAAGCGAAGCTACTATCTCATTTCTTAAGAGTAGTAACGCATCTCCGTACCACCTCAAGCAGGACTTCAGTCCTGTTTATATGAGCCCGTGGAGGGCTGCAGAGATCACTTAATATCAGGTGACCTGCATGATAGTTTTACTATTTTCCTCTCATAAAAAAGACCTCACGTTTTAAAACCAGATGTAGGTAACATTTGGTTCTAAAAACGACTGCTTAGTTACAAATCTACGTTATCCTTAATCAATACATTCGATCCGCAGGTACCTGGGCGACGTGGAGATCACGGAGAAGAAGTCGATCTACACGCGCGTGGACAATGGTAGCTCACACAAGCTCATCTTGAAGGAGGTGACGGCAGAGCTGTCAGGGCAGTACACCTGCAAGGTGTCCAACGAGCTGGGCGAGGACAGCTGCCAGGCCACCTTCACTGTTAACAGTAAACATCTTTTTTTTTAAACAAAAGTAGCAAACGATATCTTTTTATATTAGGAGCGTGACGACCGTGTAAATCACTGGAAGGTCTCTGTAGCCTCAAACTGGATTGAATTCCTACTTGGCATCGTACGCAGACACTAATCCTGAGAACTAAAATGGTCGCCTCATACGTACGAACTCATATACGACTTTAGTACTGATTGAGTTTTGATTTTTGAGTGGTTTGCAACGGCCACTTAACATCAGATGACATGCACGCTCATTTTCTTTGAAAAAAAAAATTTAAATATTTATATATCATAACCATCTTTCCCAGGAAAGCCTCGTATCACCAAGAGTCTGGTGGACATGACGGTGGACGCAGGACAAACCCTCAAGCTGGAGGTGGAGGTGGAAGGTTGTCCCGAACCCAAGGTCAAGTGGTACAAGGACGGCAAGGAGGTCACCACCGATGCAAGGATCAAGATCGAGAGAGATACTCAAAGGTTTGAACGTAATATATCGAACACACTTCAAACAACAAAACATTTCATTATAATTGCAATTCTCTGGGTATTGTACTTGCTCTGGGTCTAAATTGTAGCGGATTAGACTACAATCACAAAATATCTTAACGCAGTAGAAATATAATCTTAATTGAAACTGTTAACAAAGGTTTCATGTCTTTTTTCACGTCAAAGCAAACTTGAAAAATATTCAATCGTAAATTAAACACCGCAAGAAGGCAGAAAAATTACAGTTCTGTTTGTGTTTACACGTGGATGTGTATGAGCTGCAGCGAATATCTACCATCAGGTAGCCTGTATGTTCGTTCGCTAACTTAATATTCCGGTTTTTCACAGATTAGAGAATTACCACTTGACGGTAACTTTGGTAAAGGAGGAAGATGGCGGAGACTACGAGGTGAGGGCTGAGAATGAGATGGGCAGCGTCTCATCCAAGAGTACAGTCACGGTGCACAGTAAGTATTGTACCAGGATAAGTTGCATAGGCATAAAAGAAAGGAGTAAGAGATAGAGTAAGGCTGAGCTATAATTCCGATATAATAATATGATGTAATCTTTGGTAGAAATTGAAGGTTTCAATCCTTCTTTGATCGAAATATGGAGACACTGTGAAGCAATTTTGCGCTTCGATCGACAAATAGCAGCAGATTCTGAAGCACGAGGACTTGATCACACTCTTCGAGAGTGGCTGACTGACCTTAAAAATAGCTTCAATATAACTTGAGTTTTATTATTTATTATTCTTAGATTCAGGTAATCAATTTTCATTAAATACAATGTCCATGATAATGAAAATGTTGGTAAATCGAGTCGTATTATTTTCAAATGTATTATTTATAGAAATTAATAACTAAATGTACACACCTTTAGCCAAAGTTTAATATAAATTAGCGATGCTGTAGAGGCACAGATCCAGATCACTCACATCCACAGAACACATAAACACATCACACAATTGGTAATGTATACAAACCCACACAAAACACACACAATTCACCAGTGAATTGGCCACGCTGGGAGTTCCCATAGGTACAGTAGTAGAACCGTAGTCTAATGACCAGTAGATGACCGCACTGCACGTTTTAGTTTTTTTGTGATGTCCCCAATATGGACGTTCAGTAGAACAGTAGAAATAGTCCTTAAATCTAAAGCATTCAATAGACAAGAATGCTCCTGTGTGCACCCACATTACTGCACCGTTTCCATTTTGTCCTCATCCGACATTTGTGACGTGATTAATACTTGTCACCCATTTCAATAAACCATTTGTTATCATGTTTTCATTGTGTTTAATAGCAAAGGAAGTTCATTCGCGGTTCTCAAAAGAAACGATAGTCGAAAACGAACTCGATGATGAAATTAAATCGAAGAAAAAACTAGTTGAAGAAGCAATGGATACGGGCGAGAAAAAATCTGCAAAGAAAGAAAAAACTAAAGCTGAAATAGTGGAAGAAATATCAGTAGATGACAATGAAAGTGCTAAAAATAAGAAATCTAAGGCTGAGGATATTGAACCAGAAAAACCAATCAAAGCTAGAAAGTCGTTGACAGAACCAGAACACGTTGAAGAAAAGTCGTTTTGGGATGACATCGCAGAAGATGATGCCAAGCCAAAAAAACCTAAAGTAGACGAAATAGATAAGGCAGCCACTAAAGCCAGAAAATCAATAACTGAAAAAGAAATTTCTGAAATGAAGTCTATTTGGGATGAAAATCCAGACGAGCAAAGCAAAAAACCAACCGTGGAGGAAATTGTAAGAAAAAAGTCTATTGTAGAAGTTTCTGACACTAGTAAAGATAAGAAAAGCACGATTGAAGAAGTTGACCAACCAACACCCACTAAAGCTAAAAAATCACTAACTGAGCCAGAAATTATCGAAGAAAAATCATTTTGGGATGATCTTAATGAAGACGATGGTAAAGCTAAGAAACCAAAAGTTGATGAGTCAAGGTCATCTGTGAAAAAAGGTAGAAAATCCATTACCGAACCAGAAAATATTGAAGAAAAGTCGATATGGGATGACAACAAAGATGAACAAAAACAGAAACCTAGTGAAAAAGATGTGAAAACCGAAAAGCAAAAGGGGGCTAAGGGAGCCACTGAACCAGAAAAAGCTGAAGAAGTACCTATTGATGTAGAATTAAAAGCTCCTAAACGCAAATCCGTTAAAAAGGACTCCATCAAAGAAGAACCATTAAGTGCTGAAACTGAAGGTATACAGTTAACTGCTTCTCGCTTCTCTCTTCAAATCAGCAAACAGCTTTTAGGTTGCGATACACTCACGATTTCACGCATAGTTTTGCATGTTTTTAACTTGTGTTTTTAACCTACCAAGTGTGATTTGTTGTTTAGGCCGAGTTTTCGAAACAGTAACCACATTCAAGAAAAACGACGACGGTTCCATCATTGTGTCTAAAGTCAGCAGCACTCGGTCCCACGGTGCAATTATAACAGGTCAGTACAAAGCTTATCTCCTACTCTTCCCAGATCTTAACTTCATTATTCATTGTTTATTTAACTTTCATTCGAATTGGCTTTCTCTATACAAGAAAATATATATTCCGTTTTATAACGCAATCAATCCATCGCATGTCTAATTAGATCTGAAAAGATAATATCCAAAGTCAACATAATACTATTTTAACTGGTAGGTCCAGCCGAAACGCGCACTTTACACAAAATGACTTCCACCGCCGTGTATTGCGATGACGATGACGAAAACGACAGAAAGATTATACAACCGAATAAACCTCACACGACATCTTTGGAAGTCGAAGAGATAGCCAGTCACAGCTACTTTCTTTCTGATTTGGGCTTTTACACGATACCTGATCATATACGAAGAGGCACTTATGGAATAATCGAAGAACCACAGACAGATTCAGAAGCTGATAATAGTTCAAGATACGGGAAACAGTTTGGAAATAGAACTATGTCGATTAAATCGGTATCTGAAGACGAAATGAGTTGGCATAATGATTCACTTTCTCGTGAGATATCCATCGAAGACCTTTCAAAATCTATTTTCGAAATAGACGAAACTAAAAAGGTTTTCAGCAAAGACTCTTACGTGCGTCAATCTTCATTCAAGGAAGATTACTTCACCGATGAGGGCGAGGAGGAATCTGTCATACTAAAAGAAAAATCGGAGAAAGTATTCGAAAATGACATCACAGAAAAGCTCATTCATATATCCAAAGAATTCGACGAAGGCGAATATCGGAAAGTTGATAGTAAGATAGATGACATTAAAAACCGTATTTTCGAGGAGTTAGTACTTGGACCTACTAATATATTTGATACTATTACAAAAAACACAGCCGAGACGACGGTTGAAAGAAAGAGAAAATCAAACTTGCTCATCGTGGAGGAAGAGGCAGGAGACATAGAGGAACTGTTGAGACGAAGCCAGAGACAGAGGAGCATATTAGACGATATCATAAATCAAGAAGATGAAAAAGGTAATTCAAGTCAATAAAATATTATCCGAAACGGAAATATAAATTGATAATGCGCGCGGCTGACTTGGTTCATTTTGTAACGCTACGCAGTGTTTGCCGGGTTAACGTTCATTGTTGCTTTTAAATTAATTAGTAAAAATTGCTGCTCGATGTTTAACTGTGATCTGATATTTATTTTTCTTATTATTTTTTTCCAATTGATTATATAACAATGGTTAAAAGAGAAGTAAGTATCAGATCAATTCAACGTGTTCGATCAGCATATCGCCATTGTAATTGTACTAATGTCTATCGTATGTCTGTTTTAGCACGCATGCGTAATAACATTCCCTTCTGGCATACTAATACTCGGGTCCCGCTGCGCCGGCGGTGGTGAGAGCGCCTCTAGCCTCACAACGACGTCATCAAGGTAAATCTTATATAAGTGCATTTCGCAGGCATGGCAATATGCTTCTAAATGTTTGTTAGTGAGAGCCTTTGACCCATGACACTAGACGCTAAAGGTACGTATCCACGTCACACACAAATATACCCATTTGTCACATACATTATATGGTAAGTATATAGGTGTATGTGTAATATCTACAATAACGTGCTGTATATATCGCAATATTTTACGGAAATCTAAAAATGTACATATTGATGATGTTTGGAATTACAAATTAATAGAGCAACAATATGATGCTTTCGAAAACGTTGTTTATGAATATTTTTTATAATTAATGTGTAAATATTTGGCTTTTCTTCTCCTAAATTCTTCTTTTTCTAAATATCTATGGCAATCCAATACTTTTGGCTTTTTATTCTAAATTCAATCTTAGCCTCTATAAGTTTGTCAATCCCATATCTACTTTTAAAAATACAAATTTTTTGTAAACTTTTAAGAATATTGTAAGTACTTTTAACAATGTTCTAGTCTACATCTTAATTCAACGAATCAATTCAATGAAAATTTACTATTTCTTTATTGTCATTTATATCTCATACTCAATTATCTTGTTTGTTTTGTGATCACATACTATCAGTTTCAGCCAAAAATATCATTATTTTTATTGTAATCGCTCGAATATTTTTTCCGACTCCGCTATTATAATTGTCTAACACACTCTTTTAAACCTTACAGCACCCCCCTCACTCAAAGAGAGCAACATGAAGGATGGCAAGGTGTTCGAGTCCCTCCCCATGGTATACACGGTCGTAGCTTCTGGAACCCCCAAACCCACGGTAAAGTGGCTGCACGATGGCAAGGAAGTGGCCTCCAACGCGAGGGTCCACGTAGAGAATGAAGGCGATGTGTACAAACTAGTGATCGACAAGGTCGAGCTGGGTGACGCCGGCAAGTGGCAGTGCGAGATCAACAATAGTCTCGGCAAGAATGTGCAGCAGGCTGAACTGACTGTTACACGTGAGTTATTGAAAATTATAAAATTTTGTAAAATGTACATTTAGACGAACATTTTGTGAATCATGAAATCACTGTTGCAAGAAAAAATGTGTTGGCTACACTGCAAGTAAATGAACCTATGAGAACTCTTGTTTGTCTAACATGAAAAACATTTTACATTATTTTTCGATAATTCTTAGGTACACATAAAAAGAAAAATGTTTAGATTACTATATAAGAGAGAATTTATAGAAACATATTTTAATGGAAAACCTCAAATGAAAGAGAGAAAAAAACAAGGAAACAATAGGTCAAATTATTATTAAATACTAATTGTTTCTTGGTCAACAGCGGTGGCAGAGCTCCGCAAGCCCATCTTCACGAGTCCGTTGGAAGCGCAGCGCGTGATGCAGCGCGAGCCAGTGACGATGCAGGCAGTGTGTCCGGCGGACCCGCTGCCGCACGTGGCCTGGCTGGTTAACGGCAACGAGATCGCTCCCGACGCCACGGTCACCACCAGCGAGGACACCAAGGAAAGCGAACACGGTCTCAAGGAGCGCACCTTCACTCTGCATATTCCCACTGGTGAGATACATCTATTTTGCATTTTTATTATGTACGGGGTAATCACGATTAACGATTTTTGATTTTTGATTGCAGATATTTACATAGTAAACTCTCCGTTACTCCGTTCCAATTCATTCAGTCTTAGTTCTCTATAATATCTTAAAGCTTCAAATCCATTTTGAAGTTATTCTGAGAAAGTACATTAAGATTCTCAATTCATTTTTAAGTTAGCCTAGTAGTACTTCAAGACTGACGTCATCTTGTAATGACAAATGTCCACAAGCTGTAATGACCACTTAAAATTGCCTCCATGCTTGTTTTTTACCTCTATTTTCCAAAAAATACATAATATGATTATATAATGTACCCAGGTCGCCATGCGGACACGGGAGTGTACACGATCCAAGCGAAGAACCAGTACGGTGTGGGTGAGAGCTCAGCGAGGTTGGACATTCTACTGCGGCCTGAAGTGGAGCCGCTGAAGGATGTCAACGCGCAGCCCTTCGAGGAAACCACCTTCATCACCAAGATCATCGCCAACCCCATCGCTGAGGTCAAATGGTAAGTTTCAGATTAAATTGACTTATTTATGCGAATGACGGAAACTTACTTTTACCCGGGAAGTACCACTGTTCTCGTACTAGTTCTTGCGTTTTGGTTAAACCGGCTACAATTTTTACCTAATTTAAGGATTATGGAGACCAATGTTACTTTGAATGATCAACCTTTGCAATTTATACATGGAAATCTTTGGTGAAATTAACTCTAAATTTCAATGGGATCTTCATATCTCAGTCTTGTCTAAAATTCTTACTTTTGCAATTTATGTTGCCAGAAAGATCAAGCAGTTAGCGGATATCCCCACAGCCTAACTTGGTTACACCAGCAACTTTCATAATATATTATTATATTGATGGCACATAGTTCATATGTGTACGAAAAATATCATGTACAAGTGGATGCATGATGATCTATTTGTCAGAAGTAGCAGTTATCATATTTTAACGCAAGAAATAAAAATAAACTGACCAAAACAAACCTTTTCTTTTGTCTACGAGAAGAAAAACGGCACGTAACCTAGCTAACGAGTCACCGTATTTTTAATATTCACGCAATATTGTCAATAAATAGACAACTAGAATAATCTTTTGTTATCGATAGGAGTAAAGATGGCATAGTGATCCAGCCGTCAAACAAGATCGAGATCGTGGAGGACCGCGATAACGAGCTGTTCAAGCTGCACGTGAAGAAGATCGGCGTAGACGACGCGGGCGTGTACTCCGTCACCGCCACCAACGAGCTGGGCGAGACGGCGCAGCAGGCGCGCCTCAGCGTGCACAGTCAGTGCTTACACCTATCTATTGCGTAAATCTGTAGCTTTGCCAGGATTTTAAGTAATTATTGCGGCGCCTGGACATCAAACTCAAAATGGATATAAGTCCTATCTGAGGTCATTTATGGATACACTGCCATTGCTAAGGGTTAATATGGTCCTTAACTTGTAAGTGTAGCAGACAACATTATTTCCCCAACCGAAATACAAGAGTGTCACTTCACTGCCATACTCGTAATCCATCATGCAGCAACTCTTCTGTTCCGGATAAAAATTGCTGCAGTCGATTACACTTTGTAGCGAAATGACCATCTTAATCAACATGGTTTATAAATAATGGTTTTAAGCTTTCACCTATTCAAGTTTTTTTCTCCATTCTTATTCAAAGACGTTGTCCATACGAGTTATTCTATATCCATAGATTTTTATTTCTCACGAGCTGTTTCGTTTTCAGCCGGCGTGCCAGTGTTCACCAAGTCGCTACAGAAAGAGACGATCAAGGACCACGACGACTGCTCGTTCAAGGTGCGCTGCGACGGCGTGCCCAAGCCCGAGGTGCACTGGTACAAGGACGGGCAGGAGATCGTCGACGACGACCGCCACAAGATTACCACTGAAGTGGGCGGCCAGGTCGACAGCGAGCTGGAGATCAAGAACTTCAACGCTAGTGACGCTGGCAAGGTAAGGACATAAGCGTAATTCTTCATCCGTTTGTTACTATACCACTGCTGAGTATTTTCCTCCCAGAGAACTTGAACGCTACAGTGTATGTCAAAATGAAAACATAAAAATAATAATAATTCGATATAATAGGACTGGGATAGAATCCCAGCTGGGCACTGGTTTTCTCCCAGAAAAGTTTTTTTTTATTGTAACACGATCATCACAAACCTCCACTATGGACGTCACCATCACTGCAACTTTTACTACAATTATTATCCCTACTACTATAACCATCTCTACCACAATTACCCGTACTATTTCCACAACAATTACTAATAGCGTCACCATCCCAATTCTAGCACAATTGCCACAAGTTGCACTGTAGGTTCAACCATTCTCCATAAAAACTACTATTGTATCTCTATTTTATAGTGAACAATCACCTATGTCCCCCATTACAAAGTTACGCGTTCAGCCTGCTCTGTCCGCTAGCACCACAATCATCCCTACGACTTCAACCATCCTTAACAACAACCGTTACAGCGACATTCAATAATAAGTTATTCTTTGCTCCCCTCCCATCTTAGTACAAGGTGGACGAAGTTGGCCTATTCTGACAACTACCAACATAATGACAATTACGAGTACGACCATCCTCTACAACTGCAACCGTGACTGTGACAGTCAACAGTAAACAATGGTCCATGTGCCCGCAGTACAAGGTGCGCGCGGTGAGCCTGGCGGGCGAGGCGGCGTGCGAGGCGCCCATCTCGCTGGCGCAGTCGGCGCCGGGCTTCGCGCACAAACTGGACCGCCAGCGCGACGTGGACGAGGGCGAGCGCCTCGAGCTCAAGGCCAAGCTCGACGGCAGCCCCATACCCACCGCCAAATGGTTACACCTACATACATTTCTTACTATCGCTTACTTTACAGTGCAAGTCATCTTATGTTAATAGTAATTGCTGCCAATGGACACAAAATCAGCTTTAAACAGGTTCGAAGCCCTGATTTGAACTCCAGACCTCTCGTGTGAGAAGATAGAATTTTAATCACTAAAGCTTCAGTGATTGAAACTGTAGGTTAATCACTAAGACTTATTACCGTCCAAACCGAATCACAGCAACATAATATAATATTTAAACGGTTTAATTTAATTTGGCCTGCTTGTTATTAATTTTTATAGTGTTAAGGTGAATATAGGAGTGAAATAACTATAGATGAATTACGTAAGAATAAATAGAACAAGATTTCCACTTGAAGTGGGTCATAAAACTACAATTGTAGTCATCATCATCATCGGGGACGTCCCAGCCTCTTTGGGCGGGGGAATACGGGCTTCGAGGTACACTCTCTTTGCCCGGGCCTGAACTCGGGGTTGCACCCCGGCTTAACTATAGTAGCCCTCGCCCACTGT
>DWON01009714.1:0-11224 GCA_018251015.1 Phocides pigmalion okeechobee | reverse complement strand
GCCGCATGGGCACGGACTCCCTTTAGATTGTTTAGGTTAGGTTTTAATTTTAATTAGTTTTAAGATTTTCATCATTGCATATATGAGAATAACAAAAAAAAACATAAATAAACAATATAAAAAAAACTGCCACATCAAAGTAACTCTAGGTTTTATACTCACTTCAAATAGTTAAATATGTTTTCCGAAACAGTAATACGATTGATAAGCAACGGTATTACTACTCATGTCGAATAAATATAATTTTAAAAACACAAAGCGATTTATGTTTTATAACACGAGAAATACAGTTAAATAGAAAATAATATGTCGACAAATAAGGTACAGCGTATCCAGGTGCATGGCGCCGACACGTGCTCTCAGAGACACAACTGCCACGTCCGCGTAACACTTGTGTCTTTATACTCGCTTCAGATGTTACAAAATGTATCCAGACAATAATGTTATTAAGAAGCGCACCAATTTATAACTCATGTTGGATAAATATTATTTTAGACACACAAACTGGATCTTATAATTTGTAACACGAGAAATATGATTAAATAAATAATTTTGTGTCTATAAACAAAATAAAATACAACCAAATTAAAAGTATTTCTTGGTAGATATTTACATGAAACGTCTTAATTGGGTCCTCGGAAATAACATTTTTTTTATGAGAAGAGTGCCAAACAAGCATGCAAACCACCTGATGGTAAGTAGTCGCAGCCCATAGACATTCATGTACAATCATAAATATGACTAAAATCTTATCTGAGCTCGAACATATATTCGTTGCTGCTCCTGAGGACTAAGATGGTCGCCTCGTTTCAAAGTGTAGCCGGCAACCGCATCTCTCCAACCGAAACACAAGTAATACTTTACATGGATTATGAGGGCGGCTTTACGTAGGACTTTCTTTATTTTGTCTTGTTTTAGAAAGCACTATATCATATGAACACTTTTCTTGCAATTTCTAATATGTATATAAACAAAATGATAAAGGAATACCCCTATGCGTCATTACGTAAAACCTACTAGATATATTTAAATAATATTAAATCATTTTTAATTCATAGACGTTCAGAACTAGCTAATAAGGAAATTATCACGATAGCTTCATAGAATTCGTTTAAAAACCGCGATTTTAATAAGCTAAGAGGTACCAACAACAGTTCAATCGGTAACGTACCACCGCGTCTTTCATATCCGCTAAAACAACTCTTGTTTTGGGTTTAAGAGGTGCGGTTGCCGGCTACACTTAGAAGCAAGGCGACCATCATCTTCAGGACGAGCAATTACTAACTAGCACGATAAATGACGTCACTTCAATCTTGTGTAAGGTTGGACGTAGATATATATGAGCTGAAGCGACCATTTAACATCAGATGGCCTGCATGCTCGTTTGAAATTTTTCCAAAATAAAAAAAAACGCTACGAGTTCAACAATGTACAATGAAGTATGTAATATGTATAATTTAATCTATACATATAATAAAATTGTAATTGATGGCTGTCTGTACATAGCAAATATATTTTAAAAACCATAATGGTGTGCCTTTATACACGCAAAAGAATCTATAACAGTGTTTTTTTCCTTTTGTCTGCTTGTCTGTATATCTGTTTGTTTGTGCATGCTAATCTCAGAAACGGCTAATCCGTTTTGAATGCAGTTTCCGGGATTTTATTGTGATGGGCTTCTCTTAACATAGTGTTATTTTCATTAAAATCGGTTAACAAATAAAGAACTTATGTCAATTTGCAAGGTGGTAGAGCCTTTATCGAGCTCATCCGGGGCGCTACCACTGCCACCTTCATAAACCGCCGTAAAGCAACATGTTTTTCATGTATTGTGTTTCGGTAGGGGAGGTGTGGTTGCCGGATACACATTATTGGAGTCGACCATATTAGTCCTCAAGAGTAGGAACGCATCCGCGTCCATCCTTAAATAGAACTTCTGTTCTATTTAAGATTGGACGTGGTTGTCCATGGGCTGCAGTCACCACTTTACATCAGGTGGTCTGCATGTCCGTTTCTTACTCTTTCATAAGGGTCAGCAATTTGGATGAAGCTTTTTATATTTAAAATAATCTATGTTTACATCATTCTTAATTTTTTTTAACTAAGTACAAAAAAACAGGTTTTTTAAGTTATGTTATGTTATGGTTAATTATATAGTATAATTTTTATGTTAATTACAATAAAGAAAACACACATTTCATCTGAAGTAATAGCAAGTATATTTTAATTAGTTTAAAGTTTACTTAATCTATACACTATTATAAAATAATTTAAATTACAAAAAATTACATAATAAAAAAATGTCAATCATCACCGACGAAATTGTCGGCACGGCTAGTATGTAAAATATAATAAACAACGCAGAATAAATATAGGCCATTAACAATCGTTAATCATCAGTGCCCTTTACATAGCAAAATGTAGAAATTCCGCCGCGATGATACTCGTTTAAAGTCGCCGGTATCAACGAGAAAATACCATACTTTATATAGTATTACTATACAACAAAAAGAGCATTCTAAATTTTGCGAGCAGCACGCAATAAGCCGTGAAGTGGTACTCCAGTGCACTCGCCTTTCATCTCTGCACAGCTCAACCCTCAAACCAAGACGAACATAGCATGCTCATGGGATACGGTAATACGAGTAAGTGAATGAAATATTCGTAATATTCTGAAAAATTGTTGTGCGCATTATAAGTGTCTGCGGATTTTACGTTATATTTAGTAGCTCTGGCCTTGTAGTACTGGATTATGTTGGATCTGAATAATGAGAAAAATATAATTAAGATAGCAAAGATGAGATGTACAACCGCCGCCATCATAATATAGGTATCATCATAATATACCTTAAGGTATAACTTATGTTGAAGTGAGTCGACCATGTTTGTTCTCAGGAGTAATGACGTATCTACGTTCGAACTCAGAGAGGATGTCAGTCGTGTTTGTGGTTGTACATGGATGTCTATTGACTACGATTACTTAACATCAGTTGGTTTGCATGCTTGTTTACACTTCTTACATAAAAATACGCAAAAAAAATTGCGTCTACTGCTGGTTTTATATATTTATATATAAATCGTAGACGGAGTAACAAGCAGATGTGAATTTTACCCGCTCCAGTGCGCCGTTCCGTCCCCAGCGTTCCGTTGCGTCCCGATTCCCTTATCTGTGTCAGAATTTATTCGTGCGCTATTTAAAATGTGCATCCAATTTCAAATAACACTTGTATGTACGCTTATCTCTTGTTCCACTTAGAGGAACTTCACTTAAATTGTATGATCATTTCATTATATAGCGAGAGCGTATAATGTTCTACTATGTAGATATTACTGCATAGCATTTCTATAAAATCTGCAGCGACATCAACTACTTAATTGTCCCATAACGGTTATGTTGACCTCTATGTTATAATTATTTATTTACATTGTGATTATTACTATAATTATTAATTAAAAGTCTTATTTACTTTTGTACTAATTTAGCAATTGTAAATGTAATTAGTCGATATGTGACCCTCAATGATAAAACTATAAAAATAGGGCAGAAGATTATTAAAGAGCATTTGAGATACGACCATCGGGTAGGACGTTGCTTTGCCCATTAAATATACTAGGTGTGTAATAAATAATAAGTAAAAAAAAAACTAAAAAACACGCTTTTATAAAAAAATCCAACTAAAAAAGTATAATTAAGAAAAAAAATATTGCGATCTAAAAAAGCGTAGGGTGCTTTTTCAGTAATCTATTCATTAATATTGATTCAGTGGATTTTTTATAAAAGCTTATTTTTTGGTTTTTGTTAACTATTATTTAGTTTTAATTATTTTTTTCACATGATTACATTGTCATCGGTCCTTGATACGTGTGCAAAGTTTCAAATTAATCAGACATCTGGAAATTGGTGAAAATTATACTTAAAGATTCCATTACATACATACATACATATAACACAAGCTTATAAAAGCGTGTTACAAATGATCTCTGCGTGTCATTGTACAAAACCCACGAATATAACAAATTTTAAGAAGCTCTTGAGGCAGATTTATTGTTTGCATGCACTATGTACTACAAACTACATTTTAGTATTTAATTGTTTTTTAATCTTATAGACGCTATCACGCTACACGCTTCCATCTACTACTAAATTTTGAATATTTTTTCTTTTATTGTACTACGAACGCAAGTTACAGCATTTTGGAAATAAAAATTGCTTGAATATAGTTGATAACGAATAGCTGTTCTTACAATTAAAGGTAATACACAAAATATACAAAAAAAGGATACAATGAAACAAATATTTAGTTAACCAAAATATTTAATATTTAATATTTAATATACATATAGTCCTAAGAGGACACAAATCTTGAACCGAACTTATATTACGAATATGAACACTGATTTCAAAACCATCTATTTAAACAAATTACCTTTCTTTCCAATAAATAATGATCTTAAAATGCAGTTCGCAAAGTAATTAATAATTGGTGAATAAATATAAAAATAATTGATAACGGTTCCCCTTTTTTGAAGTGGGTAAAAAATTTATTAAAATCTATTCAATCATAACATTTGGATCAGGTATCATGACAATTCATGTAAGTCGTCTTTTAAACTATCGTCGAGATTATCGCTTCCTGGAATCGGTGACATTCTGTTGTACAAAAGTTCGGGACACCTGAAATCATAAATGTTAAAAAATCCAAAACATATTTCAGACTTCATAATTATTGCAAAATGAAAATTATTTGAAGGTGGAAGAACTATAGTTCAACGGGGGAGGTACCACCGCTGTCCTCATAATGCGCCGTAAAGAAATACTTGTGTTTCAGTTGCAGAGGTGCGGTTGCCGGCTACACTTTAAAGCAAAGTGACCATTTTAATTCTCAGGAGTAGCAACGTATTTACGTTCGAACTCAGATTGGATTTCGGTCATGTTTGTGGTTGTACGTTGATGTCTATGGGCTGCGACTACTTAACATCAGGTGGTATGCATACTCGTTTATTACTCTTCTCACATAAAAAAAGGAAAAATAAACACCAAATTCGATAAATCAATTTTAAGAAAGATGTCAAGAATTATAACTGACCCTTATCGAAGTTAGTTATTAATAAGTATTAAGTTTAAAATTAATAAGTATTAAATTATTAAATAAGTATTATTAACAATTAATTCACATGATTAATTAAACTAAATACTATATATTCTTTTTATTTTATAGAAACGGGCATGCAGGCCACCTGATGTTAAGTGGTCACTGCAGCCCATGGACAACCATGTCCGATCTCAAGTAGAACAGAAGTCCTATTTAAGGATGGACGCGGATGCGTTCCTACTCTTTAGGATTAAGATGGTCGCCTCTAATAATGCGTATCCGGCAACCACACCTTCCCAACCGAAGCACAATACATGAAGAACATGTTGCTTTACGGCGGGTTATGATGGTGGCGGTGGTGCCGCAAACTATAATGAACAACATAAACTAACATAATAAAATTAAGTGTCAAACACGCTAGCTCCATTCTCTGAATCCTCTGAATACGTGTTAAATAGCGATGTCAATATTCTGTGTGAGACATGAACCAGCCGACTTGTCGACGACAAAGTCGATATAATGTTATAAAACACTATAATAAGTTAAGATGGTAGACCTGTGTTTTTGGCTTAGAGGTAACATCGCCACGACCATTTTTATCGTAAAATCTGTGATCATCTTGTAAGGACATATGAATTGTTACAGTCATTTTCCGTTCAGGACGAACGGTCAGCTTAGAATCAGATTAACACTATATCTTATTATTTCCTGCCTAGTATCTCATGTTTGTTCCCATTGCCAATGCCATTGCTATGCAATGCAAGAATGTGGCTAGCATTTTTGGCATCATGCTACATGGGCGGGTTAGGTTATTATTGTAATTAAAATTTGCTTAAAATGTTGTATAGATAAATACAAAATCTTAATTTATAATTCAGATATTAAATTAGCTTACTTATAAATTTCTGTAGTGATGTGTTGTATTTGGGGAGTCTTGCATCGTATGTTCCATATGTACCAATACTTGAAACCCTCTAAATTGAAGATCTTCGCAGCACACACCGCATCATCGCGGATATCGTCATCTAAGAGGGCTATAAAAAAACAGATTACGGAAAATTTAGTATTCTACTTTATAGTGGAAGGTCTTTGATGGCGCATGAGGAGAAAGAAACTCGTCACCGGCTTATATTCGTATATTTAGAGTACACATTAATTTTTATACAAAAATGAGCGAGACTTTGTTAGTGCGACGTACTGAGGGAGTGACACTATTGCTAAAGATGGACGCTTTATAATATATAAATATAATTTATAATATATAAAATATTGTTATGGAGTGATGCCTAAAAAGATTACATCATGTTTGTCGACTCACATAAACAAGTAGGCACAGTATCATTAACTTACTGTTGTTTTACTGTGCAACTCGGGTCTTCCTGAGAATTAGATGGTCAGTACCCAAGTTAACTGCAGATTACTATAGACTTCACAGCTTTGAGCACTTTATGAAGAACTCTCAGGCATGGCGAGAATAATGGATTGATGATAAAAGCTACTGAATGATATTTTGAAATTGTGTATAATAATGAAAATCTTAAAACGAATTATAATAAAAGCCTAATTGTTCGTATCCATGAAGTGTGGTTCGAAGAACGCTAGTTGCATTTCTGCGTTGAATGTCATTGGCAATTCTCTGCGCGAGATATTAATCAACCCTCTTGTCACCGGCCGTCGTTCAAACGTGGGATTAATTGTTTGAAATGTTCTTTGAGTTTTTAACTGAAAGTAGCAGCTAAGCAGCGTGTTCAAATATTTTTTTTAGTAGAGTAAAAACGTTCAGGCGACCTAAATTTTAGTGGTTTCTAAAGTCCATGGACACAACAACAAAACTAAAGTTTAAACGGAAGTTGTACGTATACAGATTGCTTCTGCTGACGACTAAGGAGTAATGCTAAGGACTAAATGTCACCTCGCTTAATTTGAACCAGCAAACACAATTCTCCGACCGAAAAATAAAAATTACTTACAGATTATGAGTCCTATGTGATACGCCCCCAGTTGAACTATTCCCCTAATTCTCCCTTGCGATTTAGCAATTGATCACTTAAATTGACATTGTATTAAAACACATTGTTGCCGTATTAACAGTGGATACTTAAAATTTATTTACTAAAACAGGATAATAAAACCTAGATCGAACTTCAAATAAAAGATCGGTAGTAAAAATCTCGAGTCGAAAGTCGCGATTTCTGATTTATTTCTTCACTTTAATATTTACGCTTCACTTGTAAAGAAAGAGGAATGCGTTTGATTACAACTGTAAAATACTACACAATACAGTACATTTTTCAAACAATTAATCCCACGTTTGAACGGCAGCCGGTGACAAAAGGGCTGGTTCATATTTCGCGCAGAGAATTACGATTGCTATTCTACGCAGGAATACAGCTAGCATTTTTGGAAGTTTGCCACATGGGCTCACTTTAGATTGTTTAGGTTAAGCTCATATTACAATTAGTTTTAAGATTTTCACTATGGTAAATATAAATATATTAAAATCTATATTCTTTAAATTTGTACTATAAAAAGAACTAGTTTCTTCTGATAAATATAAATTTATTTACTTGTTCTTTATGTAGTCTTTCATATATGTCTGTAATACCCTCAATACAAGTAATTCTAACTTGAAAACATTAGCGAAAATATTTGTATATATACCAGCTAAAAATTAATTCCTACACATTTTTCAAAACAACGCAAATGGAGTTGAGACAAAAATTTTAGTTGAGCTAAATTGTTAAAGCCAAAATTGTTTATCTCCACAAAATATCAAATGCAAGATTTGAGCTGAATTTGTGGGGATTATCTGAGTGACACAAAATTCCACATTTTGAAATGCAGTGTAAAGCACAATATTTTATATCGTATCCTATTTTGCTTTGTTTAAGTGATAATATAAGTGATAATTTTATATTTTTATATTAAGTTGTTATTAAAATTACTTTGCAACAATCCGCCCCCACAATGTATAATGGTATATATTTCAAAGCATGCACTATGCCCACCCTCCCTCCCGGATAGGAAAACGTGATGTGATTCCTACCCCGGAGGGAGGGTGGGCATAGTGCATGCTTTGAGATATATACCATTATACATTGTGGGGGCGGATTGTTGCAAAGTAATTTTAATAACAACTTAATAGCATGGATTTCTGCAAAGTAACGCCTGATACTATTAACTACCTTAAAATTCAATATGATTGGATCGGTTTTGACACGGTTTTTCACGGGCAGATGGCTGATATTATATTGAGTAATTAAAGATGCTATTATTTTAGAACATGCGAACGAAATCGCGGGCAATGCTAGTCAAAAATAATTCCTTAGGGGTATTTGTCAGAGGCCATTTTCATCTAATTATCCTTACTCATTGGAATTTGTACAAATAGTGTTTTTAAGCAAAGAGAAAGAAATATTTAAAAATAATGAAATTGATCGTACAACGGCGGCGAGTGTACTTAATAAAATATTTAATAGAATATTTTATATAAGTAATATTACTATTTGATTGAATAAATCTTTTCTTATGAATGGTGCGTCCAAAATGAAGCGGTTTTGCTGTAAATTAATCAAAAAGTTTTCAAAAACTGTCGGTGAGGCTACTGAAGTAGATGAGATGATTTCGGTTGCTTTGGTATTTCAAAAAGTTTTTGGGCAGCAAATTTTAGATCCAAAATGGACCTGGAAGAGATATTTCGTGCACCAATTACTGATTTTGCTGCTTTTTATTTATGTATTTTTCGGGACTTTACACTGTTTGAAATCGGCCGACGACGTCGAACTCATCGCTGAAGCCAGTTACACGCTAATCATGATCGGCATTTTCCCTTTAAAAATGTTGCTCTTTATCGGCAACAGATCAATATTCCGAAAGCTGTACGTTACCGCTAAGACCACCCTTATCGACGTTATTAAGGCAGATCCTTTGGGAGATTTTAGAAAGGTATTAGCAACAGGAAAGAAAATTGTGTATACGTTGTTTTTGATGGTGCTCGTGCCTTGCTCGATTTACGAGTGGACAACACTTTTGAATTACGGAAACGGGAGAAGAATTTTGCTATCTCCGTCCACAAGTACGTTAATGCCGATGACGTCACCGTACTACGAAATAGCATGGTTCTTCCACACAGTGTTTCTGTTTGAGATATCTTCAACAATTATCTTGGACATGTGGTTCGTTCTCCTGATTTATTTCCTTTGTGCAGCCAGTGATAGCTTGCTGAGGATTTTAAAAATGGGAAAGCGAGGAAACACCGAAACCAAATTAGCATATGCATCGCGTTTGAACGAAGGGCTGAGAACATTTCACATTGCTCATGTGAAGCAAGTTGAGTATGTTGTTTTGATTTTATTATTGACTTTAGATTGGGCGATATGTGTTTCAAACGCTTATTTTTACCTCACAAGAATAGGATAATAATCTCATTTTTAAGTTAGAAGAATGCTAAAAGAGCATTAAGGATATCAAATATTAGATAGTCGTTGCAACCTATAAAATACATATGAAACCTCAAACAGGATTGAGGTCATTTGCTTAAAACGCTTATTTTACCTCAGAAGAATAGCTAAAGAATATTCAGGATATCTAATTTTAGATAGTCGCTGCAATCTACGAAAACCCACTGAGCTTGAAACGCTTATTTGTACCTCATAATTAGAGTATTCAGGATATCTAATATTAGATAGTCGTTGAAATCTATCAAAATCCACATTCAACTTCAAACAGGACTTAAATCCTATAAGCGGTTCTATTTGGTACATTGCGAGTTGCAGGGATTATTATCCTCGTCTCACTAGTTAGAGTACGTGGCAACATCTTTAACCGAAACATACTAATTCTTTCATGCGGATTATATAGCTGACATTGGAATCTCTGTCGATTTGCAGTTTTTATATATTTTAATTACAATTAACAAAATATCATAATTATGAAAAAAAAAATTTTTTTGATAAAAACCTAACCTAATCTAAAGAGAGTCCGTACCAATGTAGCATAGTTCTAAGAACGTTAGCCGCATTTGCCCTTTGAATAGCGATCGGAATTCTCTGCGCGAGAAATGAACCAATCCTTTTGTCTCCAGCAGCGTCCATCAAACGTGAAACCAAGTATTGGATTTGGATTACGATCCCATGTGAGAATTATAATTATATAATAATTATCATTAAAATTAATTTGTGTTTTTTTTTCAGATACTTGAATTTTTTAAGCATTATGTATAAATGGTTGGCTTTTGTACCTCTTTGCAATGCTGCCATGTGTACTTGTGTTATCTTGTTGTTGATGAGTAAGGTGAGTACGGTCTATTTGTCCGTTTGTTTATTTTTGATTTGCTTTTAACACTTCCCTGCGGTGTCCAACACTGCTATGTACTGCGTGGCGCAAAGCACTTGCGGCATGTACACGCCTGTGTTGTACGTATAAATCTGTATGGATTACGAGCGAGCAAAAATGCTGTATTTACGTCGTCGCTACAAGACTGGGGGCGGACATTACTTCTGCGAATACAACGTAAATGATGCACAGGTGCAAAAAATACAACATTTCAGTGAATTTTCGGAGCATATTTGGTCTAGAGAAATAAGCTCCAGTTTAGTGCCGCCTCCCACAACGCTGACCCAATCTAACAAATGAGCGTCGTAGTCAGATAATTAACTTAAAACAAACTATTAATGTAACACATGCAACACAATGTTACATTTCAAGTATTATGTTATATGGAGTATTATCGGTATATCTTCTAACATACCAAGTTTTAAGTGCTCCGTCAAAATCTCATTGTAGGTACTTTACATATACTTATATTATAAAACGAAAGATTTTTTGTTTGTACTATATACTCCTACGCCCTAAAATGACTGATCCAGTTTTAACATTTTTTCACTAATAGTAAGCTACATTATCAGGAAGTAATATAAGCTATAATTCATTTATCTGTCTGTCAGTTGTACGACCTAATTTCAGAAACGGCTTAACTGATTTCAGTGCCGTTTTCATATTGCATTGCAGTAAACTTGGTCTAACATTTAGTGTTTGTTTCGTTTCAATAGGTTTATAAATAAAAAAAGTTATATCAATTTGAATGTTATGGGCAGTACATAAGAATAAGGTCCAAAGGTGGTAGAGCCGTT
>DWON01009713.1:0-11225 GCA_018251015.1 Phocides pigmalion okeechobee | reverse complement strand
CCTCATAACCCGCCATAAAGCAACATGTTCTTCATGTATTGTGTTTCGATTGGGGAGGTGTGGTTGCCGGATACACATTATTGGAGTCGACCATTGTAGTCCTCAAGAGTAAGATCGCATCCGCGTCCATCGTTAAATAGAATTTCTGTTCTTTTTGAGAGTGGACGTGGTTGTCCATGTGCTGCAGTGACCACTTAACATCAGGTGGCCTGAATACCCGTTTCTTAATCTACCATACTAAAAAAAACTAGTGGGGCCAGCAAACGTACTGGTCTAAACAGAAATCTGCAATTTAGTTTTTTGCAAAATCTATACCTGGCTCTACGGAACTTAAGTTATCACTCATAAATGTTATTCATAATACTGTTTGTTAACTCATAAAGCATTACTTGTATTTCGGTTGGAGAGGTGCGGTTGCTACACTTTGAAGTGAGGCGACCATCTTAGTCCTCAGGAGTAGCGACGTATCTACGTTCGATCTCAGATAGGATTTCAGTCGTGTTTATGGTTGCACGTGGATTATGGGCTTCGACTACTTAACATGTTTGCATGCTCGTTTGCTACTCTTCTCACATAAAAATACACGCTAAAGCTTTACGCGCTTAACAAGCTTATAACATAAAAATACGTAATTACAAAGCGTGATTATAGTTTCAAATAAGGTTCTAACAACATAAATAGAGCCTTGTTAGTCAAGTAATTGTCTTTCATAATTTATTCGACCAAAACCAGGGCCCAGCCATCTTGATAAGCCCACGCCCACGTCTAAGCAATTCTGTCGTCGCAGATTTTCTAATTGGACAATATTTTTGCAAGTTTATTATGGAAGTCAATATTGTAAACGTAATTAATATTACACCGGTATAAATTATCATATAAATAAAAGGTTTTTAGAAGCATTTATAGTCGAGAATTTAAGATTTTAGTTACTATTATTTGTCAGGAAATGCCTCGATAAAAATTTACACACCAATACCAATTTTACAAAGTTCTTTAAACCTAAACCTAATCAGAGGTCGGGCGTCGAAACCCTGGTATATTAAAATACTTCCAGGATACAATAATAATTTAAAATGTATTATGTAAAGGTAACTAATGTATTTAATTTGATAAGGATTAATATTAAATATCTCTTAATATTTTCCCAACTTTACGCTGCCACTTTAAACCACATTATCGTGAACATTATCTTAAATCTTTAAAAAAAAATAGCAAGCTTAGATACATGCTTATAGATAGATTAAAAGATAGATACATGCTATCGTGGACTTTTCTCTATATTTATAAAAGAGGAACACTATATACTACCACCTAATAATAATAACAATAATAATAATCTTTATTTCGGACTCGTTTTTTTAATCCTTAGTGTTAGTAAAACTCATACCTAATGTTAGCAGAAATTATTATTATTTATTTAATTAAATTCAAATTGTTTTGTTACATTTGAAAGAGAACTGGCAGTATTTGATTCGATGAAGGCTCGCAGTCGGCTTGATTATCTCTAAAGCCATTATCATCGTATTTCAACTAATTTACACGAGACATTAATGTATGATTCATATTAAATCAGTCATTATCTAGTTGTACAAACTAACAATTAGAAACATGTATTTCGAATGACGACTGAATTACTGTATTGAATTTTACTATTTAATTTCGCGCCCAATTTATAAAAAAGACTTGACTTATTATGCACCAACACCTTTTACAGGAATCGCTCTGCAGGTTGTTGAAAACTGTGATAAAATCCGTTCAGTACTTTTTGAGCGTATCATGAACAGACAGACGCGACGGGGGACTTTGTTTTATAATATTTAGAGATACAAAAGAAATATACTAACCAATAACACTTCCAGCGCTCCAGGCACTAAAATCTGAAAAATAAGAATCTAGAATTACTCACAATTGCATATGACAACCGGCAAACGATGTTAAATATTACGAGAATCATAATTGGTGGTATTAATACAAAGAGACTGAGGGTCGAGGGAGACACTTCATTTAGTTTTAACTTTATCATGACCCATTCATTACTCAACTTTCGCCCGTATTTTCTAAGTAATAAGGGTCGGGAATAATGCCTTCGTGATATGCAACAGTAACAATTGAAACAGAAATACGACACGATTCAGTTAAGATGTAATTTACGTCACGGGAATAATTCGGCCACAATTGGCTTAACACTTTGACTGCGGCGCGCACATATTACATCGAGTCAGCGTTGCGGGCGGCACTAAACTGAAACTGTTTTCTTTAGACTGAACATGCGCTGACGATTCACACAAATATTGTATTTTTTAGCATTCATATAACATTTGCGAACACAGACGTTGTTTCCCGCAGTTGCAGCGTCGACGTAAACACAGCACTTGTTCGCCCGTAATCTATACAGATTTGTACATGAAGGATACCCGCGTAAAGCCGCCAGCGCGTTACGCCGCGCAATACACAGTGTTGTACGTTGTACGCCTCAGGGAAAGTCAATGTCAACGTGTAAAAGCCATCTTAAATTCACATGCTTGTCTTTTATTATAAACGATTGTCTTGGAGTAGCAGCTGAGAATAGCAAATGTCGTAAATATATTGTTTTATCCAGTAAATAAAGAAAAATTAACAGCGTTGGGTGTGGTAACTTCGAGGCCATGGGGTCCAGATGGCTTTTTTTAAACAAATTTCATCAACATCGTCGACATCTCCGGTGACATTCTACATTACTGAACGTTTGAACAATCTACAATGTTATAGCTACGCAAGTTCCCTACACCCTAAATTAGTTAGTTTAGGGAAAAATTATTGAAGCATTTTTTATAAATAATTTAATATTTAGTAATTAATAATAAATATTAATAATAATTGAGTTTATATAATTTGTTGCATTAGAATATGATTTTGTAAAATTTTGTATATAAGTGTTCTACTCTTTTTCTTTCTTTAGTATGTTCAGTTGTTGCATTGATTCACAATAATATTATATTGTAAGACGTGGTCGCCTATAATTGGGACGGCATATAATTAGGACTTTATTAAATGTTATTCAAGATGTAATGTGTACGTTCCGTTGGCAATCCTAAAATAAATAAATAAATAGTCAATCAAAAGTTACAATCCTTTAGGACACACAGACGCACACACTTAGTTGGATCTACCGAATTAAACCGAAGAAAAGAGTTTTTAATTGGGTAAAACACTATGTAAAAAGATAAAAGAAAGTAAAAAAGAACACTTAAATCATGTCACAGAAAAAAATACAACCTATAACAAAAGAACATTTTTTTTCTTATTTTTTATTCGGCCTGCACTTCTTATTTTAAAATACATAAATAGACAAAAGAAAATAAAAAAGATAACTTAAAACATGTCACAGAAAATTACAACCAAAAAGAAAAAAAAATATATCTACTTTTTCCTCTTTTTTTATTCAGCTTGCATTTCTTATTTAAAATAAGAAATTTAAAAATATGAAAGTAGGTTTGTTTTACTGACTTGAATATACGTACTGGGTCCTAAAAGATCTAAACAAAACAAACAGGCGTAGTTAGTAACACATGGCGGGACACAGGCGCTAATGGAGGAAATAAATCCTTCAATTAATATAATTAAATCGATAAGCCACTGGACACGTGTAACCATTGCTTCAATTGATTAGCGGGCTCTAGCCTCACTAGGGTCTTGACACACTTCCGGTTCGCCTAAATATACCCACATGGCTTGGCAATATGGTCCAGAACTTTTTATGGCAGCCAAATCATTCATAGTAAACCGTAACAATGTTATAGTATCAAAACATGTCACAAATTTATCAGAAAAATTAAATAAATGTTAGTGCAAACCCCATAAAAACACCTTAAATTAAAATCAGTGCAAACCCCATAAAGACAACTTGAAATGAACATCATTGTAAACACCATAAAACATCAGTGCAAATCTCAAATAATATCTCAAATTAACGTCAATGCAAACACTATAAAAAAACTTAAACGAACGTCAGTGCAAACTCCATAAAACAACTTAAATGAACGTCAGTGCAAACCCCATAAAAACCTTAATTAAACGTCAGTATAAATGCCATAAAGACGCCTTAAATGAACATCAGTGCATACCCCATACAACACTTAAATAAAGTTCAGTGCAAACCCCATAAAAAAAACTTAAACGAACGTCATTGCAAGTCTCATAGAAAGATCTTATAATAACGTCATTTTAAACCCTCATTGAACTAATAATAAGTACAAACAAATCTGGTCAAGTGACAGCCCTCATCGTCACGATGTATATTGCCAAGTACTTCCTGCATTGAGTGCATCGATGCGATTTCTGAATTAGGATTTACGATAGCACGTCAACTCTTGTTACACGTACAGTCCACCTCTAAAGTTGCATAATAATTAGTAATATATATCTTAGAACAGCTTATAGATTAGCCTAACGAAAAGGAAGACGAAAGACCTTTTTTTAAAATGTGAAAATCATAATTTCCTCTTCCCAGTGTCAGGACGAAGGGTTATGTTAGTACATAACCCTATAACCCAGGATCCTGACGCTGGACTGGAATGGATTTAGTAATCCATTGGATGATTCCTAGATTTGAATCCCAGTTAGGTACCTCTAATTTTGAAAAATTATAATCATCATTAAGCGGTCTTTGCAACCCATGAACACAACATACACACGAACAAGACTGAGGTGCTATGTTTCTTATATGAAAAGAGCAGCAAACGACCTTGCAAGCCCCCTGAAGTTAAGTAACACTGTCATTACAGGCTTTAGAAATCCACGTATATCCTGCAACTGCGCAATTGAAATGACTGAAGTCATGTAAATATACTCTGTTATTGTATGATGTGTGAAGAATATCAAACGTGTTTGTAAGTTATTTGATGTCAAATAATCACTGCAACCCATGAATATCTTACATACATCATCAAATAGGCTGAAATTCCATCTGAGGTCGTATGTAGATATGTTACTACTCCTGAGGACTAAGATGGCCGCCTCGCTTAAAAGTATAGCTGGCAACCGCACCTCTCCAAACGAAACACAAGTAATGATTTATGACGGATTATGAGGGCGGCGGTGGTACCTCCCCGGTTGAAATATAGTTCTCCCACCTTTAAATATACAATGTGATATTCAATCAAATTTTACAAAAGACAAATTTATTTTACAGAAATAACAATATTTCCGTAAAAAAGGAATTTCTTTTAGCTACTGTACTTGTTTCAATTAATTAATAAATCATCAGGATGCAACGCAAATACTTAAGAGCGCAAATGAATATTAATTTATCGGAGTGTTTACTGCAAGATCACCAGATTTATGATGCTGGGCGAAGGACAATTAAAAACGTGCCAGGAACGCGTTTAAAATGTTTACCGACCACTTGATAATGTACTTCGCCTGAGTACATTATTATAACTTTAAGTTCGTTGTGTAGACATAACTTTAGGTTCGTTTTGTAAACACAACCTTAGGTTCGTTTGAAAGACATAACTTTAGATTTGTTTTGTAAACATAACTTTAGGTTCGTTTTGAAGATAGAACTTTACGTTTGTTTTGTAGACATAACTTTAGATTCGTTTTGTAGATATACATAAATTTAGGTTCATTTTGAAGGCAGCACATCTTTTAGTAATTGCTCTCGTGTTCTTTGTTTATGTTAACCAAGTAACAAACGAGCGTGCAGGCCATCTAATGTTAAATGTCCTCTGAAGCCCTAAACATCTACGTCCAACCTTAAATAAGACTAAAGTCCTGCCTGACGTCGTGTCGTGGAGGTACTACCGCCGGCCTCAAAATCTTTCGTGATACAACTATTGTTTCTGTTGGAGAGTTGCGATTGCCGACTATACTTAAAGAGACAACCTTAGTCCTCAGGATTAACAACGCACCTATATGTATATAAACTCAAATAAGATTACTAATGTTAAGGCTATATTCTTGTTGTAAACTACAATAATAATAATAAAAATATCGACGCCGCTGGTAACAAGACGGCTGGTCCATAGCTCGCGCAGAGAATTGCGATTGCTATTCAACGCGGGAATACAGCTTGCGTTCTTGGAACCATGCCGCATGAGTACGGACTCCCTTTATTGTTTAGGTTAAGCTGTTTTTACAATTAGTTTTAAGATTTTTATTATAGTAAATATATACATGTCTTATACGTCCTCATAATCCGCCGTAAAACATTACTTGTGTTTCGGTTGGAGAGGTGTAGTTGTCGGCTACACTTTGAAGTGAGGCGACCATCTTAGTCCTCAGGAGCAGCAACATATCTACGTTCGAGCTTATGGCTGTACCTGGATGTCTATGGGCTGCGACTACTTAATATCAGGTGGTTTGCATGCTTCTTACTTTTCTCAGATAAAATATATATACATGTGTATGTATATATACATATATGTTTTCTGTTCTATTAAATATGCCGAGGTACCTTGAATAAAAATATGATACAATTATATAGTAACAGTACCAGTCGCTTGTCGGGGCTCTATCTGCTTTCAACGGCTTATTTACATAAGCTGGACGGCTTATCAACGATCAATAGCCTCTGGGAATATAGGGATAGCAGAAAAGTACGAAACAAGTCTATAAAAACAATTAAAATTGATACCAATGTGTATAATTAACAGGTACAACCGTTCAACCGGGGAGATGCCACAGCAATCCCTATAATCCTCTGTGAAACAACTAGTGTTTCGATTTAATAAGTTCGGTTGCCGGTTACACTTTGAAGCTATATGACCATTTTAATCTCAGTAGAGCTCACATAGTTTAGAACTTTATTCCTATTTGATGTTATTCATGTATGTCTATAGGCTGCAGCGACAACTTAACATCATGGCCCGCATGTTCCTTTGCTATCCAAAATAATACATCAAAATAAGACTTCCCAATGTGGATTTTAAGTCTAATCTCAGTCATTATTAAGGATAGCCACGGGACTGTCCTTAAATACAACTTGAATTCTATTGGGAACTGATTACATATATTTTATTTTGGATTGATTGATTACAATCAAATGCTCGTTATTTACTTCGTTTTTATAAAAAAATATGACGTATTCCGTAGCGCAGAATAGAGCAGCGTAGCATAGAATAGCATACCTAGTAGTAGCATAGCGCGGAGTAACATAGCTTAAAGTAGTGAAGCGTAAAATAGCATAGCGAAGCGTTGCATAGTGTAGAGTAGCGTCAGGTGGAGTAACATGATATAGCATACTATAAAACAGCATGAAGTACAGTGTAGTTTATTGCGTAAAATAGCGTTAATTGTCATAACGTAGAGTAGTTAACGTAAAATAGCTTAGCGTAGAGTTACGTTGAATAGATTAACGTAGCATTGCACATCATAGTGTCGAGTAGTCTAGCGTAGAATAGCGTAGCGTAGAGTTGAGTAACACAGCTTTGAATAGCATAGCGTGGTATAACGTAGTGTAGAGTAGTGCAGCTTAGCGTAATATAGCGCACACCATAGATTTCTGTTAACTGACCGGCTGACCGTACCTCGACAATTCAATTGGAATCAGTACAGCTCACTGGCCTTTTGATAACTCCTGATTTATCGAGCAATTTGTTACATGCCTAGGTACTGGCTACACATCTACTATAATGTTGTAATTGAGTTGTCTGTGCATTTACAAGTATGTAAGTATTCGACCGGGGAGGTACCACCGCCGCCCTAATAAGCCGCTGTAAAGTATAGCTTGTGTTTCGGTTGGAGAGGTGTGGTTGCCGCCTACACTTTGAAGTGAGGCGACCATCTTAGTCCACAGGCGTAACAACGTATCTACGTTTGAGCTCAGAAAGGATTTTAGTCGTGTATGTGGTTGTGGCTGTACGTGGATGTCTATGGGCTGCGACTATTTAACATGAGGTTTGCATGTCCGTTTGCTACTCTTCGCACATAAAAAAAAGATACATATGGTGTCTATTCTGTCAACCCTTTCCCTGCGCCGTACAACACTACTGTGTAATGCGCGACACAACGCGCTTGCGGCTGGTGCACATCTGTGTTGTACGGACAAATCTGTATGGATTACAGGCGAACAAAAGTGTTGTTTTTATGTCAGCACTGATAAGAAAAGATAATGCTAATAAATGATGTAAAAGTAACATGGGAAGTGATTAAAAAACAAACAATTACGACAAGAAACAAAGTTACCAAAGTGGCTCCACGGCAGATTATGAGAGCAGCGGGGGTACATCCCCAAACAAAGTAATTCTACTCGTACCTTGCATTAGCAACCAAAGGAGCTCCTATCAACTACAATATATATATAAATAACTTATATTTGCTAAAAAAATCTTGCAAGCACCCGTTCCTCAACCGAAATGCAAGAGCTACTTTACGGCGGATTATGAATGCAGCGATGGTACCTCCCCAACCAAAGTAGTTCTACTGGTACCACCTTGCATTAGCAACCAAGGTTCTATCAACTACAATCTATATAAAGAACTTTTTTGATCAACGCCGCCGACGACAAGAGGGCTTTTTCATATCTCGCGAAGAGAATTGTGATTGCTAGTCAACGAGGAAATGCGGCTAGCGTTCTTGGCACCATGGAGCATGGGCACTGACCTTTAGATTGTTAAGGTTAGGCTTTTATTATAATTCGTTTTAAGGATCTCATTATTGTAATTAAAATGTTGTATTCATATCATAAAGTACGTAACAACTTATTTTCGCTAAAATATTTTCAAGCACGGGAAATCTCGCGTACAGAACTAGTACGTAATCAATAATGGCGGGTATCTCCAGATTAATATCGTAATATATACCGCATATAATTACTATTCTTTCGTATATAATTGTCCATAGATTTATTGACAGGAATGGCGCCTCAGATACCGATCAACACGACCAGAGCGCCAATTAAATGTTGCGAGCGGGAATTAATGTATTCTGTTTTATTTTAATGGGAATATTATATTATGGAACAAATATGGTCCGATCTACCTTTTACTATTGCACCATACAGCTGACATATTTATTCATTCATTTATACTTTACGAGTTCATACCCGCGACTTTGTTTGCGTTTTTTAACACCACATGTTAATAAGTTGAGCGATTAAGCTGGCTATTGCATTCGATTACTATAGTATTTTTAGACGTGGGAGAACTTTAGTCCGACCGGGGAGGTACCACCGCCCTCATGATCTACCGTAAAGCATTACATGTGTTTCGGTTGGAGAGGTGCGGTTGTCGGCTACACCTTGAAGCGAGGCGAATATCTTAGTCCTCATGAGTAGCAACGCATCTACGTTCGAGTTCAGATAGGATTTCGGTTGTATTGTTGGTTGTACGTGGATGTCTATGGGTTGCGACTACTTAACATCCAGTGGTTTGCATGCTCGTTTGCTACTCTTCTCAGGTTAATAAAAAACTAAAAAGCGTTTACCGTGAGTACCCGTAACATTTAAAAATGTATAAGTTCCGCGATGATATTTGTTTAAAATCGTATAGTTTATTACATGCATTACGGGTGCAGACTGTATGTAATGTTACCCTATTCCCGGTACAAGATCATTAAATGAACCCGGGCCACCGCGGGAGCATCTAACGTTCCGAAATACTCGCAGCTGCAAGCCATCCTGCTGGCGTAAAGTGATACTGTGTCAGGGTTGCCACTCACTTCAAAAATAAAATATTTTATTTTGATTTTTTTGCTGTAAAAAAATCTTGTGTTAGTAGTCTTGATTACCTTCTGGAGCTTCTCCTTAACGCTACCACGCAACCACAGTACGGTCGTCTGACTCGTAACGTAAAATATTTTATCATTTTTTTTACTGTGAACAAAAACTTGTTTCTTGTGATTGTTAATTTTGATAAGCCTGGTTCGCGATGTGAGCCATCGGAACCGAATGCCAACGCATCGCTTGTGTCCTCGGACCGTATCCTTAGTTGGTGACACGCGAAACCAGCTAGCGGTCGGCGGATGTAACAGGAGCTTAGCGCTTCGGGGGGTCCGAGCCGAACCACTCAACAGTAGGGGAGGACGACCATAGCTTTAGCCGGGTAAGAATCCCCAATGTAAGGCCTGGACAAAGGGTTTATCCTCGAGGCCAGTAATCTCCTGTCCAAAAAAGCTGAGACGTCCCCCGATAATGAAGATCCGAAACCGTAATTAAACTTTTATTTTGCGTTACTTTACTTTAAACTTTTGAGCGTTTTATGTTTAAAAACTAGCACACAAGCATACAGGCCTTCTGATGTTAAATGGTGTCAGCAAGCCATGGACATACAGATACACATCCAACTTCAAACAACACTAAAGTCTTGCCTGACGTAGGAGATGCATTGGTACTCCAGAAGACCGAGGACAGAGGACTGACTGATAAAACTATTGAAATGAATTTATGACAAAAAAATAGACGGGGAGCGGGCAAGAAATAATCAAAAAGTAACAAATTGGATTGGATTCATTTTAGTTTGTAATAGGTAGCCGCGATTAAAAATTTTTAATTTTTAATTGCCGATATCTAATCTCTGCGCGATATATGAACCAGCCGTCTTGTCACCTGCCTCGATCAAACAAGACGTTGACGTTGACGTAAAGGTTTCAAAGCCAAGCGGAACAAACATAGTTTTTGTTTTCAAAGATATCTCTGGTTTAGTGACCCTGTCGCCATGTGTGGCTGCCACCGCTCAAAGGAACACATACGGGCTATATTCAACAGTCACTCTCTGGTGCCATCTCAAATGCTTAAAAATGATTTTAGTTTCCTACCAATGTTATTATTACTACATATGTATGTTTGTGTGTACATATTGTCCTTTAGCGACGACAGTGACATGTCGAGGTATACAGATTTCCACTTTTTAAATGTGATTATTTCGTTTGAAAACTTATAGTATCTTAACATGGATTATTGCTATATTATTTGACCTAAATGCTCTAACAGTATTACGTGCTATAAAAAGTTAGAATCGTTCAAAAGTTAAAAAATCGTCACTTGTAAAATTAAAGTTTAAAAAATTAAAGTTAAGATCACACTGTCGTCGCCAATTTGTTATATGTATACATATACACACACAGACACACACATATATATATATATATATATGTATATATATACATATGTTTGTATATATATATATGTTTTGTTAAAAGATGTCTTAATAATTATTTTATTCTCATAATTATACACAATGATGAAAATCTTAAATCTAATTAAAATTAGATGTTAAAAGTTCTGCCCAGCATCCATGCGTTGCTTT
>DWON01009712.1:0-11226 GCA_018251015.1 Phocides pigmalion okeechobee | reverse complement strand
GTACCCTTGACGTTCATTAAGTGTATATAAATACCTTACAATGAAATAAAATATTTGAATTTGAATTTGAATTTGAATACATATGTACTTGTGCTTAAAATTATCATAAATATGTGTATGGTTACTAAAATATACAATAGTAATCGACTTGGTCATTATAGGTGACGGACTAAAGGCTATTCCTTAGCTTTTTAAAAGGAATTTCAAGCCTCCTATACTAGCCTCTATTACACATGGTGGTAGCGGATTATTGCAAAGTGGTTTTAATAACTTAATAAGAATAATACTATTTTAATTTTGATTGGCTGTGCCCACGACTTCGTCGGTAATGATTGACATAAATTGACATAACTTCTTTATTAGTTAACCGATTTCAATGAACAAAACACTAAATGTTAAGTGAAGCCCATCACAATATAATCTTGAAAACTGCATTCAAATCAGATAAGCCGTTTCTGAGATTAGCGTGCACAATCATACAGATATACAGGCAAACGGACAAACAGATAAAATGAGAAAACATTGTTTTGGATTCTCTTGAGTGTATAAAGGCATCCCATTTTATTTTTTTCAATATATTGGCCATGTACAGCACCGATCAGTTACAGTTTTATTATATGTGTAAATTACGACTGCGACTTTGTTCGAAGCAGTCCCAACTTACTGAAGAGCATTTATTTTGTAGCTCCCGTACTACGATCGTCATAACTAGCGCCATGTTTGTTTGTAATTAACGACGCGTGCTCCTACAAGAACATTGTTCAGTGTTGTATGAGCCGTCCTTTCAATAAATAATTCCCACTTGTGTGGCAATGCGATCTCTGACGTCACTCGAACAATCGGTAATTGTGAATCTTCATAATGAGCGCTTAAATACGTATTGGGGATCATATCTTTTAATTGTATCTGTACCCACAACGTCGTTTGTGCCTGGTCATGAAATTATTAGCGAGAAATATAGCTTGAGAATGCCATATGCATGGACGCATTTGGACAAAGATCCACTTCCGGAGGTTTATTTAGTAACTTAAATTAATATAAATATAACTTATTTTTTTACCATCTTATATACATACATATATGTCATTTGCAATAATGAAAATCTTAAAACTAATTATAATAAAAGCCTCACCTAGACAGGCTAACATAAATTATATTATTTTATATATAAAAATATGTTTATGTTACTTACAAACAAAACCTTTCAAAAAAACATTTTTTTTAACAGTTATTTTTAATTTGGATACAATTGTTAATCTGCATATTTGTTAATTAAACATAAGCTTAGAAGCCTCTGTAAACTATACAATAACACGTTATTTGAAAAATGCCGTTTTTTAATTAGCTTAAAGGCAGAGCCACCTGATGGAAAGCAATCACTGTCGCTTATAGACCTTCTCTTCACCAGAGGAGTAGACAGCACCGCTTGATTGAAGAAGAGCTCGCTATGTATCTTATGTAAAGGGCCCCTTCTTATAGCGTTCAAGAAATACAGAAAAACTCATTCCACATCTTTCACATACATCGTAAGATAAAAGAAGGTCACCTAAAATTATTAACAAAAATATTTTTGATAATGAATATTAACTAAAATTATTTTTGATATTTGCTCTGTTCCAAAATAAACTCACTACCAGAGCTTAAAATGAAGCCAGATATACAAGCACTGTATGTTCAAAATTTGAAGTCGAATATATCAATAGTTTTATTGTCATAAAAATATTGAAAAAGGATTAAAAACGTTATGATTTTGTTTACTTGTTTCTTTGACATAATAATTTTAATCAGGTAGAAACTTACACGGTTCGACTGTGAAGATACCACCTTGTCTGTTTCTAGCGTTATTTTTAATTGGTAATAATATAGTTCGATTAGGGAGGTATCAGTTACACTCATGATCCGCCGTAAATTGAATAGATTTTTTTTTATGTGAGAAAAGTAGCAAACAAGCTTGCAAACCACCTGATGTTAAGTAGTTGCAGCTAATAGACATCCACGTACAACCACAAACTCTACCAAAATCCTATCTGAGCTCGAACGTAGATACGTTGCTACTGGTGAGGACTAATATGATAGCCTCGCTTCCAAGTAGTCGGCAACCGCACCTCTCCAACCGAAACAAAAGTAATGCTTTACAGCGGATTGTGATCGCGGCGGTGGTACCTCCCAGGGGTTCGATAATTAACAAATTTTAAAAAGAAACCTTTAATTTCAAACACAACTTTCATTTACGAGTTTGACATTATAATGGGAACAGTAATGAGTTATCTTTAGCAAAACTTGTAACACTTGAATATTAAATATGAATATTCATAAGTGGTTCTCGTTTTTAATGAGTAAGTCGAGTAGAAGGTTTTGCTTCACAACGTAGAATATAATTAGTTTTAATTGGTAATTATTTTCTAAGTAATAACTCTGGTAGTACATTTATGTAATACTGTCGAAAAATCTTATAGTTTATTTTTTATGTTAGAAGAGTAGCAAATGAGGTTGCAAGATTGATATGAAGTGATCGCTGTAATCCATGAATATCCACATCCAATCTCAAATAGAACTAAAATACTATCGGAGATCATATATCTATGCGTTGCTACACCGATCAAGACAGTCACCTCGCTTGTAAATGAACCTGGCGACCATATTGTCCAATAAATACACAAGAATTGCTTCACGGTGGAATTAGAGGGCTGTTATAGTATCTCCCCGGTGGAACTATACCTATTTACATGAACGAACATTAATAAGGCTTATCACGAGCAATCGTGTTTTAAAGGTGGTGCGATTGCCGGCTACATTTTAAAGCGAGGCGACCATCTTAGTACTCAAGTACTACGTTCGAGCTCAGATAAGATTGCAATCATATTTGTTCTTGAACGAGAACGTGACTACTTAAAATCATGTGGTTTGCATACTCGTTTGCTACTCTTGTCACATAAAAAAAATCGTAAGTTGTTTGCGAAATCGTTTTTTAAAAAGGCTTTCTTCAAGTATTCTGCTCGAACCTACATGTCCGTATTACCTTGTAAATACACAAAATACTAGGCCATTAACTTTCCAACGGTATACTAAATTAGCTTTGAATAAACTAGAACTAATAATTTTATACAAAGTACCTTATTACGGAACCTTAAACATATTTTATTATAGGACATACAACGCGTAATATTCTGCTTTCTGTTCGATTTTGTTTCAACCTTGAAACTGGTTACAAGCCTCTTTGCCACTCTGGTCACGGATCTTTTCCCACAATTGGGTGAGGTTAGGAGCTTGTTACTCTCATGCTGGTAGAGATGCTCTTAGGTGGAATGGTTCTCGAGTGGCAATCACTACTAGACAAAAGAAGCATAACTTACCCCAACTATGTGGACCGACGACCTAATAAAGATAGCTGGTAGCTCTGGATGCAGAGGGCACAGAACCAGTCTGAGTGGCGCCTTCTAGAACGGCCTATGTGCAGCAGTGGACGTGTAAATGCTGATGGACAGATGGATACATGGAAGTTCTTATGTAGTGATCAGTAATATGAGTTTATTGCATGCAAACATTCAATATTTCAAATCACTTATAAGGTTTTCAAGTAGGAGTAATTGTTATACAATAATTCCCAAAACACAAAACTTAATATTTCTTTCGAAGTATGTAATTGCACGGGAAGTTCGCCACTCGCGGTCACCCATCCAACTAGCGATCACAATCCAGACGTCCGGAGCAAATTACTTAACATGCACTACCAAGCAAGAGCGCGTGTGAAATTTAGCTACTAACAATCACCCATCCTACTACGACATCCAACGTCCAGAAAAACGCTTAACACATTATATGATGATTCGGAAATAACGAAAACGCATATGAAATTTAGCTAAATTTACTCACTCATCCAACTATTAACCGCAGCCGACATGTCTTCACTCGAAATATGGAAGTACGTATTAAAATCTGCTACTAGCGGTCACCCATCCAATTACCGACAATTTATCAATCCAATACTTCCGTACGTATTTGATAAAGTCGAAGTTAGTGTCAGTACACTAACTTCAGGGTTGAACGCGCTTCAATTAACAATAGTTAACAATATTACTAGTTGGAGCCTAGTAGTATGATTTGACGAGTTTATGCATGAAAATCACGATCATTACTTCATACATAACATATAGCGCTTGCTTCTTCATATTCATGCAACGATGCCATTTGGCGTGTTCATCTGACAACCCTGATTGTGTAGGGTGGCAGTGAGCAGGTAATTCCTTGTCATTATTGCGTTATTTATAACCGCAGTAAGGATTGCATGCACCTACGCTATACGCTTAAGCTGTTGTAGAAGCGGCTTTAGAATTATTTTAACTAAAAAAATAACTTCAATGGAAATGTATCTTCTGTTTTATCGCCTTTAAAGATGGTAATGTTTTTCAAATATATTATTATTACTATTTAAATGTCCATAGATAAATTACTCAATTTTTAACTTACTCCTTTAGATTTAACTACCTACAATACAAATTATCATCCCCTAGTTTTCACATTTTAGGGTTAATGTTTTCTGTTTAATTTTTATGACAACAAAAACACGAAGTATACCCTTGCAAATAAAACTTCAAAAAGGGGAGGTTCGTTTATTTTTTAACTTTTTATCGCTTAGTCCCATTATTTATTAAACGGTTTGGATTTTTTTTCAAGAAGAGTTACTAATCCTGAGGACTAAGATGGTCGCGTCGATTGTAATTGCAGCCCGCAACAACGCATTTGCTACCGAAATTCAAGAATCGCTTCATTGAAGATCGTGAGGACAGCGGTGGTACCTCCTAGAACGAATTAAAATTCTACCTTTCAAACTATACAACTAATATAAAACTACAAAGGTACTGAAATCATATTATAGTTGTTAAAATACTTTATACTTTCAAAAAGAGGGCATCTTTTCTAAAACAACTTGCAGTGATGGTCTATGCAGGCTTCTTGGGTAAGTTGGTAACGCCGGCGGCGTCTCAACCTGTTCGAGACCAGTCATACGTCATTGGGCCGTCCGACTTAAAAATTATTCCAACATTATATAATAAATCATAGTAAACCGGTAATTAAGACAGTCATAACCAGAACTAAAATAAAAAGAGTTTAATTTTTTCACATTAAATACCCATTTCGAGCGCGCCGCATCGCCTAAATGATCGATAAAAGTTGATTCGGCTTTTTTGTTGGACGCGACTCGATTGTATTATAAATAATCGAGATGGGAACTAGTTATGACGTTTACATTTTTCACGCATCTATTTGATGCATAGTCGATTTCTTTGTAGTTTCCTTTTGTTTTGAAAATTTTTGGAATTCCTATAGCTGTATGCATAACACGATAGAAATCTGCCATTGTGTATCACGTAAAAACTACTGGATAATATTCGAAAAAATAGTCGCTTTTAGGCGCTTAAAAATAAGATGTCTTTATAAAAAAAATAAACTTATGAAATTTGTAAGAAACGAATACTTTTATTAGCTCTCCGCTCACTGTTTTCTTGCCATGAGATGTGGGTCAAGCAAGGTGGTGTTAAACGCAAGCGTAGTCATAGATATCAACTAATTTTGAACATTTTCTTCACATGTGTACTTACTACATTGTCTATTGAAGGATACAATGCTGTTCATAATAATATAGCATTCTACTACGCTAAGATCTACTTCTATAATGCTTGAGGCATACTGAACCATACTGTCCTAATGCAAATTCGTACAAGTACCATTTGATAAGTTTTCGTCAACTCAAATCACAGTCAGCCATGTTCACTTTTATTATTATTTTATTTAAGACTGTGTTTACAGTCATTTGTTTCAAATAACTAATTCTTCATACGGGAACTCTTGACAAAATCAACAATATTTTTGTTACCTTAAAATTTTTCATTTCATCAGGTGAAACTTAGTTATATATTTAGTTCAATCGGAGAGTCATCATCACTGCCCTTATAATGCACCCTAAAGTAACAGTGGACGAGATGAAGGTTTCGGACATGCTTAGAAGCTACATGACCTTGGACTTCAAAAGTGAATACTAACACATCAGGTGGCCTGCATACTCGTCTGACAATATACTTATATATATAAAAAAGTCATCTGACATGACATTCAACACAATACTGTTTAAGTAGCATTAAACATTTCCTGTTTTGTATTTGTGTAATCAGTAAACGTCTTCTAAATATTTCATATTCAGAATACAAACGGTAAGTAAATTGAGGAGCTGTCAATCATATTCAATCAAACATTGAATTGAAGTACACATGGTAAGCGGATTTATCCGGCAGTCTGACTACAAGCGACGAGAGCAAGTAAATAAATCAAATATGTATATCAAGTTTCAAAATCAAAATGAAAATATTTTTATTCAAAGTATATTTAATATTAAATAAAGTATTCTTTACAGAACTCTTTTTGAACATCATTAAACTATCACTGATCCGTAAGGTGTTTCGTTTTGGAGAAGAGTCAACGAAACAAGAAATTTGGCTTTGAAACCCTTGGTCAGTGGGGTCTGAGTGTCAAAAAAGTTTAAAACAATTGGTCCCATGTTCGAACGACGTAAGATACCATAAAAGTAGTAGGGACAAAAAAATCACAATAAAATGTAATGTAATATACATTTTGCTGCTGTGCGCAATTCTTACAATAAATAAAGTCTTTCAGGTTATGAGTACTACATCCTAATTTTCGGCTTCAAGATTTTAAAAATATATATTTTTATACAACTCTTCTTTTATCGCTTCTCGTTTGTGAGTGGCTTTAAGATTTCGACTTGATAAACATTCCTTCCAGATATAACTATTAATCATTGTGAAATCAAGTGCTTCTTACATGACATATTAGCAATTCTGACAAGTAGAAATGTAAATTACAATTACAAACTATAATGCTTATTATTGTGATAGGTACCAACAAAAACGTTTCAACAGACAAATACTAATAATAACAATATGACAGTATGTTTACAATTTAATATTCAATGTAACTTAATTTGGAAACATTATTTAGTACTACATGCATTAGCCACAAAAGGCCTTGTTCATATCTCGAGCAGAGAATTGCGATTACTATTCAATACACAAATGCGGTCAGGCTTCTTGGCACCGTGCCATAGACACAGACTCTTTGTAGATTGTTTAGATTAGGCTTTTATTACAATTAACTTTTAAATATTCTATATATTATAGCTCTCAAAATTTGCAGGTTGAAATGGCAACCGATGGGGCAGAAAGGTCCTCGAGTAGCATGCAGAGGGCACAGAACCGGTCTGAGTGTTGTCTCTAGGGGAAGCCTACATCCAGCAGTGGATGGTTGATGGATGGATAAATTAACACTTTGACTGTGGCGCCCATAGATTAGTCAGCGTTACGGCAGGCGGCACTAAACTGGAACTTATTTTTCTAGATTATAGAAAATACGCCAACAATTCACTGACATATTGTATTTTTAGCACAATGTATCATGTAGGAATAAAAATGTCCGGCGGAAAAAGAATGTCCGCCACCAGTTTTGTAACGCCGATGTAAACACAGCACTTTTGTTCGCCCATAATCCATACAGATTCTCACGTATAACACAGGTGCGTACAAGCCGCAAGCGATGTTGTACCCCGCAGGATAAGTGTTAAAAAGGATACATGTTAACAAACTACATAGGACGTTTATAGTATATAAGCACCTTGCATCATTTAACAATATGGCTTTCGCAAGTTTTTCCAAGACCGTGCAAATTGTGATTTATTACTTATTATGGAGTAAACTGTGAGTAATTCGGATTTATTACATCGTTACTTATTGCCTTTAAGCGCGAGAAGGCCGTATAAAATTCAAGACGTTTAATTATCTTGAGAAAATAAATGTATCTATTTTCTACGTATAGTAAAATTGTAACTGATCGTTGCCTGTATGGAAGATGTATGAGAAAAAATATTTTTATTAATGCAATATAACCCAAACCAAGATCTATAGTTCGACCGGGGAGGTACCACCGCCGCCTCATAATCCGCCGTAAAGCATTACTTGTGTTTCGGTTGGAGAGGTGTCGGCTACACTTTGAAGCGAGGCGATCATCTTAGTCCTCAGGAGTAGCGACGTATCTATGTTTGAGCTCAGATATGATTTCGGTCGTGTTTGTGGTTTTACGTCGATGTCTATGGACTGCGACTACGTAATATCAGGTGGTTCGTATACTCGTTTGCTGCTCTTCTCACATAAAACTGTTGTAATATACTCTACAAATCACAATGCATCGGTCAAACGGAAGTCTCATCTCAAGTAGCATCAAAACACGCCTTAAGACCCATCAGCATAACTTATTACACGCTTATTGATTGCCTCTTGAGCGCGCGAGTAATTTGCCTTAATAACTCGAAAAACTCATTTGCTTGCCCACTTGGCTTTATGTCAAGTAAAGACGTTGAACGGAATTAGTCTTGGTATAACAACGAGGCTCAAATTACGTAATAACTCAATTGCTTACAAGAATAGATAATAAAATGTCTGAAATATTTGACGATCTTGTCACCAAGCCCATACATTTTTGTGTTTAAGATTGATTACAAATCAATGTTTTCATAGTATATCCATTCTATTTTAGGAATAATGATACGCAGAAATAAGTTATTAGGCACGGAAGCAACTTATTTGTTTTCAGAATCATATTAATAGAATCCAAAAGTTTATTGACAATTATACAAAAATCCTGGAAAGCTAGATTGAGGTATGCGGGACTTCATAATACCATAATGATTAACCCATTACTGATTCCACTGTTAAGCACGTGGTCTCATCTCGAAATGGGAAGGAATCAGCTATTTTTTACCAAGCATTATGCATGTCTACCATGCTTATGAACAACTCTCATACATACAACTTTGATATCATTTTAAGGCAAGTGAAAATTAATTTGTAATTCACACATAACTTCCATAAATCATTTGTGCCTGTAAAAAGGATGCCGCGGAATGGAACCGCGACCCGCCCTGTGAAATGTATAGTCTTAGCACTAGGCCTTTATTGCTTCTGTAAAATTTATTTATAAGATTAAGATATGTTTATTTAAAAATATATATTCCAAAAATAAATTTACAAGCAAACTACTTTAGCCTTAAAAAACATTTCAGTTTTATCCAACAGAGTAATGTTTCTCCGTAATCTTTTTGAACGTAATTGTCACAATCGGAAACAAATTCCGAACAAGTTTACAACACACTCAGTAAGGGTTGTAAAACAAGAAGCAAATGGGGCATTGGCCGAAGTGGCTAAGTTCCAAGGTCCGTCCGTCCTGGCCCCTGAATAAATTAGTTTTTGGAACGGTCGAGCCAATAAAAGTTTTAAACAAAAGAATCATAAAACAAACGGTCCAACTTCGGAAGCAACAGGAGTGCTTCAATGATTTACGACGAAACTGGGACACAATCGGCTCTAACTTTTCAAATAAACTAACTATGAATAGACGAAAACATGTGTCGACTAGTTCTTAGACAGATGACATAGTTTGAGTGTCTTAATGACATATCGCTTATATTATTTATATATTATTATTATAATATATTGGCACATTAATAAAAAATGTTTACACGTCTTTTTACTGCTTAGCTGTTTGAATGTTTATAACTTGTATCTCTAAAAGAAAATGGTATAGTGCTAGATTTTGTAACGAGACATGACATTAAATATCACTGTCAAACTAAATTCATAGTTTTATTGTAAACATTTCATCAATATTTCATTCTTGTTTCTATAGAACTGACATGTAGATATGTCAATGTAACTGTACATGTTAGTATCAATTAGGCCGAAAGAGTACCACCGCAACATTCATGTCTAACGTTCATCGATTCTTGAGTGTCATTTGATATTTTTAGTGTTTTGATAGAAATCACGAAATATAGTGTGTCAGTATATTGCTACACAATTGATAGAATAAGCCGTGGAACATTTGGAAGGAATGAAACTATACGGTTGGAAGCACATCTACCCTAGTAGGAACTGGAGAGCCTTACGTGCATATAATTACTACACACCCTTTAACGGAAAACAACTGTCCCCATGCTAATTTTCGATTCGATGGCAATTTGAGCATAAAACAGATGGAATAAAATGCAAGTTTGATAAACAATAATCATTTTATTGTTTTTTTCTTCGTTCCTAACCATGCTTATGTACATAAAGTCCTAATCTCTTGTACTCTTTTTAAGAAATAAATTAATAAATGAACATCCATTTTATCGGATTAAATTATTTTGCCCAAGGATATCATACTCGATGGCAACTCAAGTATGATATCCTTAAGATATTTGACTGCAGTCTGTCTAAAGTCAATCACAGACGCGATTATGTATCTGGAGACTAAGATGATCGCCTCGTAAGTTTTCATCCGAAATTTAAGAAGGACGCACGAACATTACATTAACTCCTAATGTAACAGAAATCTAACCTAACGTCGATCATAAACGTTAATATATATGTATAGATAAACGTCGCTACTACGCCGGAGGACTGAAAAGTTCGCCATATACATACCTAAGTAAGACGCGAAATACCTTCCGGACGTAAGAAATATTTTACGCTACAAAAGGATCAAGCGGTGATAATACGTAGTAAAATACTGAACAATACTATAACGTTTCATTAAAAGCAATAAGAATTCTTGTAAGTATGTACGTTGTAACATATCGGACGTGAGTCCATACCAATATACATCCAGTGTCATACTAGACAATTATTAGCTTAAATTACATTATTGTCCTAATTTGTGTAACATTTTTGACTTGTCACTTTAACAAGTATAGAAGCAGTGTTTGATTAATCAGTTGTTTTATCTTCACTATTTGTAAACAAATTATTTGTTTTTTGATACAGCACATATGTCAAATTAACACGTTACAAGCATACATACGCTACAGTTATTATCATAATCTTTTAACATTTTTGACTTTGTTACTTAAAGAAGGATTTGAAATATTTAATTAATAAATTGTATAAATTTTTTCTCTTTTTTTTATTATGAAAGAGTAAGAAACGGGTATGCAGGCCTCCTGATGTTAAGTGGTCACTGCAGCTCATGGAAAACCACGTCCAATCTTAAATAGAACAGGAGTTCTGTTTAAGGATGGACGTGGATGCGTTCCTACTCTTGAGGTCTAAGATGGTCGCCTCCAATAATGTGTATCCGACAACCACACCTCCCCAACCGAAACACAATACATGAAGAACATGT
>DWON01009711.1:0-11227 GCA_018251015.1 Phocides pigmalion okeechobee | reverse complement strand
GATTGGACGTGGTTGTCCATGGGCTGCAGTGACCACTTAACATCAGGTGGCGTGCATGCTCGTTTCTTACTCTTACAAAATAAAAAAAAATTATATGTATAAGGATTACATAGATAAATTATATTAATTAGTTTTTTTAATAAAGTTGTTTGACGTCGACTGCAAATGTTTAATATGATTAAATAATCTCGCTCGTTTTAAAACGTTTATTTATATTTTTCGGGAATATTTTGGGAAAATTCAGTATTTATCAACAAAATAAGTGAAAATCATAGTATATATTTTACTTCTTAAAAAATCTTAAAATATGTTCTTAATTGTTATTATTATTTATTTTTAATTAATAATATTATTAAAATTAATAATATTTTGTATAAATATTGTTTCAGGAAAGGCAACGCAAGTCTGGGAGATATTTACAAAGTGTGAGATTCTTACCAAATGGTAGTTATATGTAGATATTATATGTTGTAGGAATTATACAAGACTTAGGAGTCGATATTATTGTGATTTACTGTATTTATTATTGCATGTATAAATTTGTGTCTATTATTAAATGTACTTTGAAAGGTGTTACACATATGAACTGTTGTAGTTCAGTAGCGTAAGTATTTATCCCCGTATAAATATATTTTCAAAATGTCTGTTCATCCAAAGATTAGTTACATTCATATATAAATTGTTACTACTATTTGACCCTCAACTAGGTCAAGAGACAGTCGTGTATTCTTGTATTTATTTAAGAACATTACAAGATACGTAAAATTCATAACATCGGCGTATCGTTCGGAGTAATATATTAAAGGTGAATATTAATTGACGGATAACATTTTTAGTGAAAAGTTACGTAGTTATATAAAAATTTAATAACATCACATCAACCACGTACGTAACATCGGCGTATTAAAGATCTATGTAGTTTATTTGGCAATTACTTCATACATAATCTATATCCTTAAGTTGACTGCAATCATAAAAATATCAAAACCAAAAGTCTTATTTAAATCCTAAGTTAACAGAGCCTAGTTAAAATATTTCAAATTAATTTTATACTATCCATCAATGTACAAAAATAACCGTTCGTTCCTAACAAAAAAGATATAAAATTTATTTATACATAATATAATAATTAGTTTCGTCTACATTTATGAAATTTCTAAGCCTCAAAAATTCTAATTCTGTGTCTTAATAGAGTAAAGTTTAATTCTGGTAAAGTAAGTTGTTGTTACTATAATAAAATAATAGGTGCTTAAAGAAAGCTGGCACTGCCTCGTATAGAATACAAAATTTTAATATTCCAATATGAATTATATATCGTATAATAACATAGAACCTGTTTTACCTATTATAAAGTACAATGCTGTCGTATATTATCAAAATGCATAATAATATCTTGTCAATGTAAGAATTTTGTAACAATTTAGTATATTATAATGATGTATTAACTCAACTTTCTTGTAATTATTCAGTGTATAATTTAATTATACAAAGAGTAAACCGAAGCCAATAACGTATTGTAAATAAGCATTTTACGGATTTTTATTCCTTGTATAATTATTATACAATTAATTATGGAAAGTTATTGTCGGTAACTTATAAATAAACTAGACTAAAGTTATAAAACAGAGATTTATACATGAAGTAATAATAAAACTAGATATTAAGGCCGTTGTATACTTGCAAAAAATGTTAATATAAAAAATAGATGTTTACCTACCTGTTGTGATTTTTGTATTTACATATATGGCCGCAAATTGTATAATATGTACCACTGTTGGGCAAGTACCACTGGAAAATCGGTGGAGATGTAGATCAAGTAATTAAATAGAATCCTAATAGCATACATTTTTTCATACTTCAAGCTAGCTTCAAAGTGATTAGTTAAGATATGAGTAAGTAGTCAAGCGATTTTATCAGACATGTAAAGCCATCGAAAACTCTAGATAAGATTTAATAACTAACATCTGATAATTAAAACTTAATGTGCTCTCTGAAATAGTGAACTGTTATATGATTTGCGATCAGCCAGCACAGGGCTATGAGAGCTCTGTGTAAATATTTATAACATTTTAACTTGTGTTTTAAATTATTTCCTTATTTTTGATATTTGTTTCATTTATATTTATGCTAATAATTATTATTACAAAAATAATAAAATCTTACTTTTATTTTAAGTTGTTTTTATTTATATTTTTATTTTCAGATTTTGTTCTTTTTAGTTAAATTATTAATTTTTATATAATTTTTATTCTTCGTTTAAATAGTTATATAAAATTGAATTCAGATTTTTTCACGATTATTCTGTATTATTAAGTTTAGAAGTATATATCTGTTCCATCAAATTTAATATCTGTACGGTGATAAATAAATGCCCCAGTTAAAAAATCCTACCTAAATTGTATGCCAAAATATTTAAGTCGAAAAATTGCATTTAATATTATAATACCTTTTAAATGACATGATTACCCAAATAATTTGTCATTATAAATCTTTGTATAAAAAGTAGTTAATATACATATATTGATAACTGTGACATTTAAACAACAAGAATAAAATTTGACCCAAATTAAATACGGGTGGAAGACACAAAATAAATCCAATGTGTGTAATTTTGTGATGTGTGGCACCTGTGTTTAATCACGTGTGTTCAAAAATACACTTGGATTTTGCTCTAAAAAGGAACGCCGAGTACGTTACTTTATTAGTGCAAAGTGCTAATGCACATAAAAACGTTATAATTTTAAAGTTAAAAAGGTTTGAACAGTGTGATACACTTGCACAAAATGTGCGTGCGTGTTAGGAGCAACCCCATAATATATTAAAAGCGTGCATCATGTGTGTCATCTTTTATATAACTGTCATCGTAAATATTTACGAAGCCAGTCTAGCAGTACAAGTTTGCGACAAATGTGTCCAAATGTGTGTTTAAGTCTTCAAACAAGCATTGTAATCTTTGTATGTGGTACTGACGTTATTCAAATGAAGCTAGCGACAAGAAAGAAACCTAGATAAATCTAATTAAATTAAGGCTCGAAACCCTAAGTAAATACTGTTCATGTGTATGGTTGACTTGAGGGTTGGATACAGAAGATGTCCTGTTATAATAGGCTGTCGATAAGACCATCCTCTTGCAGTCACAATAGCGTTCAATTCCTGACAGGCCCTCATACAGGCCTTCTAATATTGACTGGTAACTGCAGGCGTTTACACCATATGTATTCTCAAACAGAACTGAAGTCCTTGACATGGGTACATTGCTACTCCTGAGGGCTAACATGGCCCTTTGTAAGTTTAGTCGGTAAACACAATGTGCAAATAAAAAACAAAAATTGTTTTAATGCGATTTTGGGTGGTACATCCCCGATCGACCGTCGATTGATCGTTCAGAAACCAACCCCTTGTTACAAAATGCTAACAATAAGAACGGTAATGATTTTTATTTAAGTTATTTTAATTTCTCGGTTGTGTATACGAGTTTATTATACGGTTGTGAAGTTCCCGACCTAATGGAGAAACTTGATTCATAAAAATCAATTTTAAAATCGGAACAATTGTTTTAATCTCGGATTTATATTTGTAAAAACATTTTATTAAATTTTAACTGTACTCCTTGAATAATAAATTTATTTATTTAATTTTTGTCAGATATTATGACAATTATACCGTCTATAATTTGATATAAATAACATATGTATAGCGCTTTATCCGGCAATTTTAATACTTAAAATCATGACTGTGAAGTAATAACCCAAAAATATATATCACATAACTAAAATCATATATTGCCTAAAGTGTTATTAATTTTAATGGATTATCGTGAAATATTATAATTTTTTTATGTTTATTTACACAATCAGTGCATCAAACCATTAATATGGACTTTATTAATATGGAGAAATATACTATACTTTTAATAATTTTAGTTAGTGTCAAATTAACATACGCAGATATAGATTTTTAATATTTTAATGAATAGCATAGCTAACAGCTTCCGATCAATTTATAAAAAAATAGATAGACTAATATGTTTTAATCTTTTAAAAATTACCTTTGTGAAGTAAACATTATTCACATTTTAGTTAAACAGATGATATTTATATACTTTTTGTTATTAATGTGTTAGGTATATATAATATTTTAATCTGTGACAACTAATTATCATTTTTGTAAAAATAGAAAAGATTATCAATATTTATGAAAATGTGTCATTCGTTATATATTTTACTGAAATACGTGTAAACTTAATTTAATTCTCAACAGATTAGTAACATCCATAAAAAAAATATCAGTCCCTATATCGTGTTAATACAGAAAAACGTAGTTAATGTTAGTATAAAAAATAGACCAAAAAATAATTACAAATAAAAAATCTCTCGCCTAATAAAGCCGATGAAAAAAATTAAAAGAATCTTCATAACGTGTAAAACCTTGTTTCATGCGTAAGCCTCTATAAATACCTAACATTTTAGTTATATAGAAAATTGCCATTTAGACGCTTATATTCAGACGAAGATAATAATAAAATTTTATTGCCTTTAAATACAAAGAATAACATAAATAGAAAATAACAACTTATAATTAATATAGGGCAATAGGATGTGACTCAGCTTTTGCTAACAAAGATTGTAATCTTGTACAGCGCTCATTTACAATCACCCCTCCTCCCGGTGGTTACAGGCGGAAGAAAGAGTCTCGGGTTCCCCAATTTACAAGCTATAATTTTAAGATAAAAGTAATCTTATTGTTTTAGGTTTTGGTTAATATAATACTTGAATTTATGCATATAATTATTAATACAGCAAATTGTGTTGAGTGATAAGCATGTATATAAAAATAAATTATTATTTCAAACTGAAATGTGAATATAAAATAAAAATAATGTATCTTGTTTATGATCAATTCAGCATTTTTTCTTTTCAAATACATGTCTAATAACAATACTCTTGACTTCACAATATGCTGTATATTTATTTGAATTTCTTTGATAATATTTCTTTTCCTCATAACCTATTACAGGTTAATATAATCATCTTAAAATTTATTGTCCAAATATCTAAGGATAAACATGGCGAGGCAATTATTAGTAACTCGCCAAAATCTGGCACGTGTTTTAGTAATGTCAATAAAATGTATAACTTATTGTTGTTCAGTCACTGTACCTAAGATCGGTGCCAAATAATTAAACAAAGAAAAATACTGTTGCCAAAGAACTTTAATGTTATAAACACGAACAATTGCCAGATTTTTTCATTTATATTGTCTTAATTTAATATTATACATTCATGATTTGGTATATTTATTTACAAAATGTTTTTTTACAACAGGAAAGCGCAGTTTAAAAATATTTTGTTAAAATAAAAAGAGTGTCGAGAGTTTTTCCGTCGGCTTTTCACCCGATCAACGATAGTTAACAGGGCACTCAAAGTCGATTTATTTATAATGAGATAAGGTCTCATGAAACAAAATATTATAATTTGAATTTCTTGTACACACGGTATTAAGATTCTATAAGAAGCTAAGAGCAGCAAGTACTAGAGATGGTACCAGCACCACTTTCTAACTTACAAGTCAAAAGTAAGAGTATATATAGAGGGAACTACAAGTCTCAGGCTCTCCTATCATAGACAGAAAAAATCCTTTGTTTATGTTCTTTAATATTTATGCATTTTTTTTTTATTTTACTATAATTACTTTTTCCTTTTTAATTTCTGTGTTTCGTTTAATATAAGTGCGTCGATCAAATTATATCTTTCTTTCCTTCTTTTCAAATTTCTAATTTACTTAAACAGATATGTAATAATTTTATTAAGACAAACTTCTTATACATTTTTATAATTTCCACTGTATTAAATCAAATGTTATAATTTTCTCTGGTTTCCTATTAGGTGAAACTTTTTTTATAGTTCTATTTCTAATTTACTAAAACAAGGATTTATAATTTTACCTATGTATTTGTCTATTCGATGTAATAACGTAGTTATACTTTTAACCCAACTTTATTTAGATATTGATGCGCCCATTATTTCATTTCAAAAATACCAACCAACGTTCCCATTTATATTTATATTTAGTGTATTTATAATATGTATTTACTGGTAACGTTTATGTCATTATCCTGGAAGATAAAATAATTATATCTACAAATATGTCTCAACAAATACAGTCTCTAATTTGTTACTTATACATATCATAGTATTATTATACAACATATAATTTTGATTGGTGATTAACATCATTAAGTACTGTGTATTATGTATTTGAATGTATTAAAAGATCTCTAAATATTGCATGTTTTTATTTCATTTTTTTACTTTAAAAATATTATCCGTGCTTAATCAAATTTTAATTATGATAATTCCATAAAGAAACATTAATCTTAATTTTATTTCTAAAGAGAACATTGTGAAGAAACCAGCTTGCCTGAGAGTTGTAAGAGTATGTAATTTCGGGTGAATTCTCGATTTCTCCTCCACCTTTGAGGAGTTGTCGGGATTTTCCCATTCTCCCCTCAATCTCACGTGAGATTTTTCAATATGTATTTTTTGCGTAAATATTTTAATAGCGATAAGTTAATGTATAAAAAGGTTAATTAATTTGACTTATTTCTCTCGCAATTTAATCATGCAGAAATAATAAGTCATGTATGTCAAGACACTTTTGCCCCCCACGTGAGATTGGGCGAGATTTAGCTCTACCCCGCTCTCTCCTAAGTGCCTAGCGTAATCAACTGGACTCTTTGACTAATACGTCATATATGCCGAGACATCCTGTTACCAAACATGGGATTGGATGAGATGTAGCTCAACCCCACTCTTCTCTCAGTGCCTGGCATAATCAAGTGGACTCTTATTGAAAAATACCTCACATATGCCGAGACACCCTTTTCTCCACGTGAGATTGGCTCAACCCCGCTCTTCCCTGAGCACCTGGCGAAATTAAGTGAGCTCTAATTTGACTGGCGTCACAGTATAATCGTCAGATATATCTAGTTATTACTACATATTTTCTATTGATAACTATTCAAATTGCATGCAAATTTTGATTTCAATGGCAACCTTTATCCAAGGAACAGTAAAGTACTGTCCAAACAAAAGGTGCAAAGCAACAAATGATACTTCACTTAGCGTTCGTCCGCTAACGAGGATTTCATACGCTAAATATTGTTAGCCGGGAGGGATATTCCGCGACCAATTACCAAATATTTTTTTATTGTACCATATAACGGGTACTGTTCGTTAATTGCGGGTACCCGTTATATAGTAAAATGTATAAATTCCGCGATAATATTATCCCTAAATATTATACAACAAAGTCCCCCCTCGCGTCTATCTGTCTATTCATGAAAAATTCAAAAAGTGCTGGACGGATTTTCTCACAGTTTAAAACAACATTTTACATGAGGAATGTTTTGGTGCATAATAAGTTAAGATTTTTTGTAAATTGGGCGAAAAAATAAATAGTTAAATTCAATATAATAATTCAGTCATCGTTCGAAATAGATATTTCTAATTGTTAGTTTTTGCAACTAGGTAATTACTGAATGCGTGTATTAAAGAAAAATAATGTAAGTAAATATAAACGCTATAAGTCGAGCGAAGCTGGACCGGGTCGCTAGTTATTATTATTTTACTAGATACCGGGTGAACGTGTAAATGATCAATTTAGCCGTAACCACGAGCCATGCAACTGGTTCGAAATATCGGCAATAAAAAATCGATAATCTCAAGTACCCGGGACATAGTAAAATGTATAAATTCCGCGACAATATTACTTTAAAATCGTAATTTAAAAAATTGTATATTTTTATAGAATGATGCAAACAAGCATGCAGTCCATCTGAGGATATGTTACTGCCGCGTAAGTAGACATTGCAAACATCTATAAAATCCATGTGAAATATGACATATAACAATATAAAGTCCTAGGTCACGTTTAAGTACTAAGTAGTCTAAGTATTAGATGCATTTTCTAAATTTTACTTCGACACTTAGCGAAATAAAAAAATGGGCAATATCTTCATTTAATATAAAGTTTTAATAGGTTCAACGGTAATATATATATTGTTAATATGACAAGCATTGCACACGAAATCGCATAAGTGAATAAAATCGAGCGATCTCTTGTAGCAATTATTGTTATTCGGATAAATGGTTTGGTTTCCGGCTCCCTTTTTTTATGTTGGGTAGCAAAGTAGCAAATGAGCATTCAAATCTAATCTTAATATACTTTACAACCCGTGGACATCCACGTCTAACATCAAACAATATTGAAGTCCTGCCGACGTCATTCACAGCTGCGTTACCACTCGTGAGGACTGTGATCATCGGCTCACTAGTAAGTGTAGTCGGCAACCGCACCTCACCAACCGAAACACAAGTAATTCTCAACAGCGGATTAGAAAGGCAGTTGTGGTATCTCTCCGGTTGAACTGTAGTTTTACCACCTTAAAAACTTAGCAGCAGGTAACCTGCAATCTGGTTACATTCTTTTTTCATACAAAAGTATTACTTTTAAGTAACATTTCCTCCTTATAGTGGAATGGCGCAGCCTCACAAGGTCGCTCGGGATGACACTCGCCTCAGTCACAATTAGTGCTGATAACGCTGATAACGATCTGATAACGTGGATCTGTCTTTGCTGAACAAAATTTTAGTTAATTAAAACAGAAATTGTGCTCGAGAAAATAATGTTATGTTTGATAATTATTTGTGTTGTATAAATAAAGTTTAGTGCGTGTTTTTGAGTGGAATTTTAACATTTTGGAAATGCATTTTTGGTTTGCTTTACATCGCAACATTTAAATGTTAAATTAACGTAAATATTTTCATTTGTCGAGAATTTGTGAAGTGAAATAATTAAAAAAAAATCGTGCGTTAAAATAGTGTAGTGGTTGTGGACGAACAATTTGAATCACAAAGCGGAGGTAAGCATTTTTGAAGATTTGAATTTGTTGTTAGATTTAATAAATTATATTTATTATAAGCATTACGAGGATTTTGTGTTTAAAATTACGTATATTTTTGTATCATATGAGTTATTTACATATAACATATGTATATTGTTTGAAATTTAATTATCAACCACAGCTACGTTTTTTTTGTTTCCATCAATAACGGTACACTTTTATTGAGATTTTAAAATTATATTTGGACATAAATATATCATTTTAATATACCAAAGATTATTAATATCATGTTTACTAATAAAATACTATGTATTTGTAAAAAAAACATCTATTTTCAGTTCCATAACAACTACTTATCAATTGACTATAAAAGGACTATAAAAAGAACCTGCAAAGTGTCAAAATGATCGATGAACCATAAATATAAATAAAAAACAGCACGTAATCTTTCCACGATGGCGACACATGTACTTCTAAAGAATGATACAGAATACGAACAAATTAATCAACTTTACGATGAATGTCTCGATTATCTGATGAATGCTAAACTTAATGAAATTGATAATTCAAATTTATCAGAAGACAATACTGGAAAATTCGAAAGTGGTAACAAAGACAATGATTATGAAAGTATTCACGAGAATAAAGATGAATTAAAGGAACCTGTTAAAATAGGATTTGACGTTAACAAGAAATTGAGTGTAGATAAGATTGATTTCGTAAACGAATTGAAATCAAACGAAAGTTTAAACTCGATGCCAGGCGAAATAAGGTCAGAGAGACTTCGTAAATTGTCGCAGACTTTGCCAAAAATAATTATAACCCAAAGTAACACGAGCTTAAATATCAAAAGAGATGTAAAGGAAAAGAAAGAAAACCATACGATACCACTCAAAAGTGCTTTAAAGAAACCCATTTACACGAATAATATAAATTTTAGAGAGTATAAGTAAGTATTATAGAGAGTATTAGTAGCATTGATAGTAGATATTGCCTCTGTAAATAGTAACACCCTTGTATTTAAGATTTTGAATTATAAAAAGTGTTAGTTGCATAAACTCATGAGTAGTGATAGTCTAGTGATTACGATTCCTATTTGCTATACGCGAGGTTCATGATTGAATCTCTGGCGCGCAAGAGACACCGCGAGGTCATCTGTACGTCTGATAGTTTCATAATCTTCTTGAAGGAGTGTGTGGTTTCCTAATCTACGTTAGACTTATGTGGTGAATTATGGTCTTTTGATTCTGTGGAGTCACCCGTGTCTTGTAGGGAGCGCAATGTCAACAATCATCAACATGATGAGTCTAAATAATCAATCGGACTTTTCTCCTTTTCTGACTTGTTTATTTCTAGTTTCCTACTTTTATTCGTCTTTTGAGATTAAGTTTACCGAATTACATTATAATATCGTTTTAAAGGAGAAGGCTCTTAGTAAATTCTTGATAAGCGTCTCGTTAAGCCATCTGGATTAAGACCGATCTGAAACTGTCTCCTTATCGTGATGTTTGTATTTTCCTCATTTCGGGCGTAAAATTGTTTAAGTTACATTTTTATTATTATACACGTCCTGTAAAAATGTTAGTGGGCAACAAACTACCATGTAATCCACTTGATGGTATGTAGTATATTTCTAACGTCATATGTGAATTTTTGCTTCTTGTTATATTACTACTTCCAAAGACTAAGATGATCATGAAGTCATATTAGTAAGGACTATTTCTAAGGAGAAATAGTAACGGACTTTGATGGGTTTCCTAATCTTTTTAGAGTTCATAACTGATGCCCATGGACGATAGATAATTTCTTGGTAAATGTGATTCCACATTTACCAAGAAATGTTTACTACATCAAAACTACAAAACAAAGGAAATTATGTAAGACAAAACGGTATTAACAATCCGCCTTAAAGTACTTGTGTTCCTAATCAAAAAATCCACATCAAAATTAATATATTTCTTATTAAAAATAGATTACTTACAGAGGTCTTTTTGAACGTCAATAAACTACCGCCGTCTCGTAAGGTGCTTCGTTATGGAGAAGAGGTGGCGAAATACACTCTAAAACACACATCTTTTCTGTCTTTGAAATGTAATTTACAAAGAATAACTTAAATTAATTGAGTAAGTGAAACTGGAGCCGTTTCAGACCATATGTGTTAATCATTAAAGTAACGCTGGTTTTATAATACACTTTTTTACAAAGTGTTTGATTAATCTTTCTCGATATAGAGAAGGCGTTCGATCGTGTGTGGCACGACGGGCTCGTATGCAAGCTGATGGATACGTCCGCGCCGGCGATGCTGGTTAGGTTGATAGCATC
>DWON01009710.1:0-11227 GCA_018251015.1 Phocides pigmalion okeechobee | reverse complement strand
ATTTTGTAGCATTTTTGTGTGAGAAGAGTAGCAAACGAGCATGCAAACCACCTGATGTTAAATAATCACAACAATAGACATCCATGTACAATCACAAATATGACTGAAATCCTATCTGTGCTCGAACATAGATGCGTTGCTACAACTGAAGACTAAGATGGTCGCCTCGTTTCAACTGCATCTCTCCAACCGAAATATAAGTAATGCTTTACGGCGGATTATGAGGTCGGCGGTGGTACCTCCCCGGTTAAACTGTAGGTTTGCATGCTCATTTGCTACTCTTCTCAAATAAAAAAACATAACATACATTTCATGTTAATCTGTAAATGAGGTACTTACCGGAATAATACATAATTTTAAGCTAATATTATTGCGGAATTTATACGTTTTCTTGAACGATTTTTGATTTTTGATTGCCGGTATTTGGAACCAGTTGCATGGCCCGTGTTCACGGCGAAACTTGGTTTCTGCGAATTTCGGTAGTAGCAACGTAATGTTATCAGCAATCGTAACTATCTGTTATATATTAAATGTATAAACTCCGCGATGATTTTAGTTTAAATCGGATATTTGAAAAGTTCCGCCTCTGAATATCAACAACACAGTTAACCGTACTAACTTGATCCAATGCTCCCAAAATCAATACATATCCGACTGACTGAAGACCATCCATGTGGTATAAGCCCATAAGTTGGTTCCAAACAATGGCCACGTGTCTTGGTCTGAATACAAGTAATTATGGTGTAATAGCGGCTTCAACTCGTGATGGATGGCACGCCTTACAGTTTGGAGGCAATTTTTAGGGTTGATTACCCTTTTTTTGTCTTTATAAATCTTTTTTGCTATTCAATCATATTTGGAAATATAAAAGGGAAAAACGACGACGCTATTTGCTGCAACAACTGCAGCCTTTACAATGATCTTTGTAAACTAATTCATGTCTTACTTTTGAGCTGTAGCCTTCTCTCAGAATGAAAAGTCTACCACGCAAATCAACTACAGTTTGGTTTCAGATTTGAAAACGTTATTCGTAGGTATCTCGTATCAGGATGTTTTTCTTCATAATTAAAAGTAGTGATAATTAATTTAGAGTGTCTGTCAAATGTTTGCTCGTGATAATGACTAAACTGCGGTGACGGCAGTTTAGTCGTTATCACGAGCCATGCATTATTCGAAATATCGGCAATAAAATCGTTAAGAATAAGTATCCGGTGCATAGTAAATTGAAAAAAAAATCTTACTGGGTGTTAAATTCTGTACCCGTAATGTTGATAATGCAGTAATATAGTATATAGTAATATTTTAGTATTAAAGGTATTGCCTTAAAAAAATGTTCTACTTGTACCTTTTCGGTGTGTATTAAATTGAATTTTCTTTTTTAACGTTTAAGTTTCAAACGACATCTTTTTTCTTTGGTTATATCTTACAACTTTTCAAAACATTACAATTAATAAATATTTTAATCTTAACCTTATCTTGTTTCCGTTTCACAAAATTCATTATTCTCACCAGTCGCTTGATATTGACACTTTTGTCAGTATGTCGTTAATCATTTCTTCCAGACTCTGCGGCACGGTCGTTTCTGTTCTGTGTTGCTCATACATGTATATATTGACATCAATTATTGTATTATTTTATATAATTCCGCGATGATATTACATTAGTATCAATGATTGCAATCTAAATGAAACTTATTTCGATTTATGAGCCTTTTCTCAAAAGTTTACCGCCCTGTCAGTTACAATATTTTTTCAATCTATATCAGAAACTAATGAAGAAAATCTAAAAAAAATCCGCTCGATTGTTTTGTTTTTGTTTTATTCTCATCATCTTATTTTGTTAATTTTGTTATACATATTTGTATCAGTATTAATAGTAATAAATGTCTAATTGTAATATCCAGTAAATAGGTATTTTCGTTTTACAAATGATCCGAGAAACAGTTAGTTTAGCAAGATGACTGCTGAGTGTCATCTCTCAGTCATCTGAATGATGAGCACTTTAGGATTTAACCATATTATTTCATTTTGTGTTTGTTCAATTTCTTCTAAATCAACTCATTTAACGTAGTTTGTTTATTTAAATTGTTTTTTGTGTTTGTTTCAATTTGTTCTGAATCTATTCGTTTAACGTAGATACCACTACATGCCATTGCAAATGCTTCTTAAGTAACCTTGGAGGTTACTTGAGCTAACTTTACCTTTATTCTTGTTTACACCTTAATAAACTGAGATCTAGCAAGAAATCATTCACAATCAAAGACCTGGGCACCCTGAATGACCCAGGCCATCCATTTATCACTCAAGTCTTTTTGTCCATCCGATTCAATACTTTTTGTGTGGAAGATTAAATTTCGCGTCGCGGTCGCTCCAGAACCATTAATACTCCTCCTCCAATTTACGTAGACCTTCCTATCCTCCCTGATTCTTTAGAAGCCTAGATTGGCAAGAGTAAATTGGTCCATTCTGATGGGCCACAGCAATTTGGACACGCCAGTACCCATCTTGTCATTGACTTTTTTATTTTTTAACACGTCTGGATGCTGTTACGGTGATTATGATTTTTGCGGACCGAAATTACAGTGAAGGGATGAATTGATATTTGATGACGAGTTTTGTCTTGTTTTGGTTTTTTATGTTTACATATTTTTTTGTTGCTGTAAGTAGATTTTTTTATATATAACGAAAATCGCAAATGTGTTAGCCACCTCATGTTAAGTAGTCGCTGCAGCCCATGAATATCCACATGCAAACTCAAACAGGACTGAAATCTTATATGAAGTCGCTTGTGCTGCTACTCCTAAGGAGATGGTGGCTTCAGTTTGAATGTAGCCGACGATCGCACCTCTACAGCCGAAACACAAGACTTTCAAGGAAGATTATGAGGTTGAGTACCTCTTCATTCTAATTTTCGTACATATAACGAAATTAACTCGCGTATTCTTAAAGATTTTGTTGATGTACTAAATACGCTAATCGTATTTTTTCAAGCTACCGCGCATTTGAAGATCCATAAAATACATATATTCCTTTTGTTGTATTAAGATAATTTGCTTTTTAAAACATTTCCAAAATTATTGTAACTCATTTTCTGTTAAATCACGAATGAATAAATTGTCTTTTTTATTTTATCCAATAATAAATAAATAGAACTATTTCATGTTGCGTTCATATTGATTATTTTAAATTCGTCCCTTGTAATTACATCCCCTTATTTGCTACCCGGTCTGTACAAACGAAAACGTGTCATCAACACCCGATAAATACCGGAAGGATCGCCTCCAAACCAAATAATACGCACAAATTACAGAAATCACACTGAATAACCACCCACAACATTAAAATAACTGAAATCGAGTTTCATTCCACGCAAGTAAATACGAAACTCCTTTCATATTGCCCATTTACTTGTAAGCTTACAATATTTACGTTGCATGCGATAGCTACCTTATTTCCAATGTAATAGAGTTTATAAAGGCAAGCAGAAGTAAAATATAAAGTTGGTTATCGAATTCAAAATTCAACCGTTTATCGTAATGGCTGAATACACCAAATACCGATGATCTGTGTACATATGTTAACAATACCAAATCATGGGTCCAATTAGATTGGATAGCACACAATATGGCTGCGGAGGTCACGTGCCAGTCACGTGACTATATAAAAAAATCAAAAGCGTTGGTTCGGAATGAATTCTTAAATATGGTCATTAGAGGTCCGATTATACGTTTTTGGTATTGTTTGTTAAGATTGGATTTGAAATAGATAGGGGTAGGATAAAATTTACTTTCCTGGTATTTTCTTATTGTTTTGTTGTTTTTTAAAAGAAATATTAGTTTACAATTTATAAAATTGTCTTATTATTAAACTAATGACCTGGCCCAGCTTCACTCGGGCAACAGAGTTTATATTTACTTATATTATTTTTCTTTCATGAATGCATCCAGTCATAGCCTTGCAAAAAGTCACTAGATTATAAATAGAAACATCTTTTTGAATCACGTCTAAATTGCTCTATTGGAATTAACTATTTAATTTCTCGCGCAATTTACGGAAAAAAACTTAACCTATTATGCATCACAACTATCCTCAGGAACCACTCTACCTGTTTTTGAAAATGATGAGTAAATCAGTCCATTGCTTTTTGAGTTTATTACAGACAGACAGACAGACGTGACGGGGGACTTTGTTTTATAATATTTAGAGATTCTAAGAATGATGGTAAGACATATGGTCTTATTCACCACGCTGACTTGATTTCTTCCATCTTGATCTATCTCTGTAATATTTACACAAATATTAAAAAAAGTTATATGATGATTAAAAAAATGTTATTGTTAAATACACAAAAAATCATAAAAAAAGAAATTGAAACAAAAATATAGTATAGAAATAGAAATTTCTAAGCAAGCAAAGCACCACGTAAAGACTAGTTAAAAATAGAATAGATATTTACCCCTCATAGGGTGTAAATATTATAAACGAACTAAAATCTCATCAAAATATTCCCACAGCTAATGACTGGGCGTAAAAAACCTAATCGTTTGACGTCACGTGTCGAAAAATTAGCCCTTTGTACTGCAAGACGCACCTTGGGTCATTGAGTACCCGTGTGGTGAGGTAAGGGTTAATATTTCATAGCTATATTAATTTTTAATTGGATTATTTTGCCCATTTCCAAGGCAGATAAGGGTGAAAGTGCTCAATAAGTTTTATTATGGACTACATAATTAAATCTATGGGAACATGTTTAGATTTTTTTCATGTGAGAAGAGTAGCAAACGAGCGTGCAAATCACCTGATAGTAAGTAATCGCAGCCCATAAACATCCACGTACAAACACGAACACGACTAAGATCCTATCTGACTTTGTACGTAGATATGTTGCTATTCCTGATTACTAAGATGGTCGCAGCGTTTCAAAATGAAGTTTCGCGGCTCTCCAACCGAAACACAAGTAATGGTTTACAACGGATTATGAGGGCGGCGGTGGTAACTCTCCGTTCGAACTATAGTTCTCCCATCTATTAGATAATGCAACGTCCACTAATAACTGCCTAAGTGTCCGTCATTGCATTACCTAACACTAATTCGGCCCAGCGCTCCGAAATAGCCGGAATCAATCATGACGCGTACATTCGCTTCTAATATCACTTAAACACGCTGCTGCCAAATGGGAAGCCTTAATAATATTCGTGTAGTACCATAGAATATGTGTTAAATCGGGCAGACACGGAACATCTAAGCGGCTCAAAGATGTACTGATATTACATTTTACCCGTGATTTTCATAAGGTGTATGTAAATTACTTTATATTACCGTAAATACCTTGAAATAAAATATTTTAATTTGAATTTTTAATCATAAATATAGATACATAACCATAGGGTAGGATCTGTACGCTTCGATCGGGGAAGTTCCACTACACCCTCAATCGAGTCCTAGGTTTAAGAATATCATGGAAAAAGTCTATTTGTTTGATGAATTACACATAAAACGATCATTTTAATGCTAAAGTGACTATATCATTAATCTTCGATCGACTTTAGATAGGATTATTCTTCATAGTGGCGTTGGTCACAGAAGTTCATGTTTGGTAGTACCACTTATCGAGATACCGTGATACTCTGATATTTCGAAGCTATCGAAGTGTTACAAATTATTGATCAGTTGCTTGCAGTGTGAAGAAAAATAGAGGAAGGGAACATATATGCTTGAGTTATTCATAAATTTCTGAAAGATCTGTGAAATTTACTAATACTATACATTTTCGTTCTAAGAGTAGACGCGTGCCTAAAAAGCGTAAAAGTAATGGGTTGATGATGATATGCAACTTCTGCAAACTAGTCTTTGACATGTAAAATCATCAATTGATTTTAAGTACTGACCACTTTGTACTTAGCCAGTCTAGGGGTCTATGTGTTAATCCATCTCGCCTAAAAGGAGACGCGTGCCTAAAATATAGAAAGGAATGTTTTGATGATAATATGCAACTTCTGCAAAGTATTATTTGATATATGAAATCATCTTGATTTCGTATTTCTCTAGTGTAGTGGACGATGGTTAAACCCTTCCGATCTAAGAAGAGTTATTTGCCTAATAGCGGAAAATAATAGATTGATGATGATGACATGCCACCTCTGCGACGTTTCTATTCTTTGTCATGTAAAATCATCCCTTTATTGTAGGTAGTGCTGGACATTCAATATCGATGCAAATGTCTGGGCAGGCGAGGGTGCGTGTTACTATGAAAGCTTTATTGGGTATAATTTTACGAACAAATGAAAGTACAGGCCGGACAAATCATGTGTGGGGTAATTAAGTTTTATTTTCCGGTAATTAGCAATTTAAATGAACGAAATGTAAAATATATTTTTACGGTATGCATAATAAGGCTACAGAATAGGGTATGCAAAATTAGTTTATATAATTGTAGTTGTACTCAAGGTAAAATACTAAAAGTGGCAACCATAGAAGTTAAAGTTTTATGAGACAGTTCAGTTGTCCTATAAGACTGTTAACATTTTACAAGTATGAACAAAATTTTGTAAGCAAAAATATGATAGTAAAATATTTTAATAAACGAATGCATTGCATTACTTACTACAGGCGTCATACCACCGTCTTTTAAAACTATCACGTACTTTTGTCATAGTCTGTATTATTATTTAAAAGAATTATTATCAATTCTTGCAATAATAAGAAGGAAAATGCTTCAATTTTATTAAGGTTATATTGAGTGCCTTTTTTTCAATTGTGTTTTATATATAAAATTGTAAAGTGATCACGATCCAAGCAACTGGTTCGCGATACTGGCAATCAGAAATTGTGAGTACCCGGTGCATAGTAACATAACTTTGTTTAAATTATTATACCTACCGTATTACACAGTCAAACATAATTTTCTCAAAATTAGTTTACCTATAATTAACAAAAAATGGAGTTTCTATTTGGGTAGAAGTAGTTTCGAATTACAGAAAAAACGCATTTTTGTATGTACGTCTCCGCGGTTTTAAATAATTTATATACATATACTCGTATACTTAGTTAATACATTAAAGTAAATAAACATATTATAGATATAAAGTATAATTCAATTAACACAGAATTAAATGAAATTAAAATATTATAAAAATATGCGTTGTTATTTTAAAACAAATCTAAAATCATTGTTTAGGTAACAAGCGCCTTACCAAAACATCACAAGTCGTAAAATAAGAAAAAGGGATAATGCCTATTGTGTGTTGTACACTCGCTCCGTAATACTGTTTTAATGAAGTAACGCGACGCATCGGTGTATGACACAACCCCTTCGTCTGACTCGTTATTCTGTTAATGTTTGGGTGTGAATATACACAAATATTACATACATTAAAAAAATATATGCTAAAGGTTATCTGGACGAGATCGCTACTGTATGTTTAAAAGGTGGTTCGTCCGGGGAGGTACCACCACTGCGCTCATAATCCGCCGTAAAGTATTACTTGTGTTTCGGTTGGAGAGGTGCGGTTGCCGGCTATAGTTTGAAACAAGGCGGCCTTCTTAGTCCTCAGAAGTAGCAACGTATCTACGTTCGAGCTCAGATAGGATTTCGGCCGTGTTTGTGGTTGTACATGGATGTCTATGGGCTGCGACTACTTAATCTGGTAGTTTGCATGCTCGTTTGCTACTCTTCTCACATAATAAATTGATAAGACCTCCTTTTGGTCACCACTGCTATATTTGTTTTGTTGTATTTTTTTGTTCTTGTGTATTCTTTGTGGTGTACAATAAAGCATATTTGATTTCATTTGACTTGATTTGATATTAAAATTGTAACTGATCGTTGTCTGTACATGGAAGATATATGAGAAAAACGATTATTAAGGACCTCTATTAACTCAATACAACCTACAATAATAGCTGTTACACTTTTGTCTGTTTATCTTGTGTTTGTGCACGCTGATCTCCGAAACGCTTTAAGCGATTTTGGTGCTGTTTTCAGTAATATATTGCTGTAAGCTTCACATAACATTAGGTATATGATTCATTATAGTAGTCTATATAATATAATATTCTATATAAATAAAAAGGTTATGTTAATTTAAGACTTACGATAGGTACAAAAAAAACATGAGTGCTTTTCCAAAACCTTAGAATTTAATTTTGCCTACGTGAACGAAATTGCAGACAGTAGCTATATGCTTGATAAAATATTTAAAAAAACATATTTGGTTGTACCTAATTTGAAAAAGGTACCACGTATAAAATAATGAAAATTAGTATTCTATTTTCGCCATGATAAAATTATATTAAATACAAAAAATAGAAGGTACCCAAAAATATCACAAATCACAGAATAAACCGCCACAACCCGATCCAAATAACACACCCCGAATCAAAAAAGCAATATGTAACAAATTTGTTTTTCAATTTCGTACCAATTTTGCATACGGGACTCGGCACGGCGTAACGTGAGCAAATAAAACGATGTATTGTGGTTTTTATGATTCGAGAATGCTATTTTTTTCTATTTTTTCCAACTTTTATGGGCACAAGGTGAATATGAAAAGCGGATTTCTTCACCATAAAGCTGTGTTATTGTCACAGAAATTCGTTAATAACGCGGGTGGGAAGGCTTTAATTTTTTACCTTTTTCTTTGCACCTCGCCTTTGGTTAATTTAATATATCTGACTGCTTCCAATTGACTGCTTCCAAACAGACGATAATTTTAGTTTTACAAACAAAGATATGACTTGATTGTAAGTTTCTCATACTTTCTTTGACTTCGTAAGTAGTTGTAATAAAACACGTAGGATCATTTATATATTATCTCTATTTTGTCTCTATTATCCGTCAGTAACGATTACTTTCAATTCTTTATTAATTCTGATCAGTCAAGACTATGTAACTGTATATACCTTTAAGATTATCATGAAGAAATTTAAGTAAAATATAATAAAATGTAACTAAACAATATATTTTTAGAGGTACCTTTTAGAAAAATTAATTATCTAATAAAAAATATTAAATTTACATATTACCTTGTTACAATATTTATTTTATTGGTACCTAGTTTTTCGTAAAAACTATATATTGATTTGTTTACTATGTATGTACCAATTCTTTGTCGTTTCTTATAGCATGTCGTTAATTATAGCAATATAAAGTTACACATAATGAACAGGTTACCACAGCATAAAAAACGTTATTAAATAAAATAAAAACATTTATAAAATTCAGATAAAAATCATCACCATAAATGTCTTCGTAATTATAATATGTATATCTAATAATAATACAGATACACTGGTAGACAAACTAAAAAACAATTTATCGTCATTAATACCATGAGAACACACGTTCCCTGCAACCCCATAAGCACACCATGGATAACCCGATAGTATTGAAATCATTTGATCGATGATCGCCTTGTCTATATGCAAATAATTCGCAGTTTGCTGCCAAAAAATTTGAATTTCAAATAATAGTTATTTGTTTTTTTTTTTTCCTACCTAATAGCGCGTACAATATTGCAGTGCGAATTACGTATGCAAAAATCTCGATTTGCCGAGTTACGACATTTCACCGCGCGGCCGCATAATTTTACTTCGATTGGATTTTTGATGGATGTCAATCTGTTTGTCAGTTTATTTATATATGCGGATTAATGGTAAAATGATTTTATTCTAGAAATATGAATTTAATCCATAGGAAAATGATGAATGACTATAATGACAATGTTAGGTGAGTTGAAAAAAAAAATTGAGCGCATTTTTGACATTTAATCTTACAACAATAAAACCTTACAAACTAACCGAATATATCCTAACCTAAACAATGTAAACGGAGTCTGTGCCCATGCGTAGTGCCAAAAACGCTAGCTGCATTACCACGATGAATAGCGATTGGAACTCTGAGCAAGGTATGAACTAGCCTTCTTGACATCGGCTGCATTGTTCAAACGTGGTACTACTTTTTTGGCACTCGGACCTCACAGACAAAAGATTTCAAAGATGTGTATTAGTTGATATGGAATTAGTGTGGTGACCCATCTGATAACCATTTCAGTCACGTATTCCTATTTTGAAGTTGGTTACAGAACATGGTACTGAGTGGTGGTGATTTATTACATTTGTTATTACTTTGCTGTTTCTCTGTTATAAAATGTACTAGTAGATATAATGAGCTGGTAATTTTACATCTGTTACTCGTTTGGTACTTTTCTGGTATAAAATGTATTAGTACATATAATGAGGTGGTAATTTTAAATATGATATTCGTTTGCGGCTTCGGCCAAATTATATCTATATTAGACGCATAAATGAAAAAATTATTTAATAAATTAAATAGCGTTTTTTTTGATAATTCTCCTACCATTATAAAATTTCATTGAAGTGAATATACATATATTTCTTTAAAGAATTTTGATAAGACAATGATTTAATAAGATTTTTAAATAGCAAAAAAAACCCACAAATTCGCATACTCAAAAAATCGTGTGTGATTATGAAATTCGTGATAGGGAATACTTAATGGGGTGAATAATCTTCAAATTGAATATAATCGACACGTTTTCGGAATAATTAACTCGCTACCTGCTGGGACGGGAATATTCCCACCGTTTGTTAGTTTGTTTGTTTACTTAGGCTCGGTGTTTATTTAGTTTCTTTTTGGTGGCTTCTTTTTATAATGATTTAAAAATTTATCGCAGAATTTACATATTTTACTATGTACCGGGTACTCACGAAACCTCAGTTTTAGTCACTAAAAGTTTTATATACTCCCTCATAACCGAAGATCCCCTCCGAATAGGGTCGCCCTATGTAGAGGGGATCTTTGGTTGAATCTGACCTACCCCCTCGTCCTGACTCTATGCGGAGGGGATCACTGGTTAACTGACATGCCACTTCGTCCCAGCCGTCTGTGAAGAGGATTACTGGTTAACTCTAACGTACTATGTATAAAGGTGGTAGAGCCATTAGAGCTCGTCCGAGGCGGTACCACGGCCACTCTCATGACCCGAAAGCAATATGTTCTTCATATATTGTGTTTCGGTTGGGGAGGTGTGGTTGCCGGATACACATTATTGGAGGTGACCATCTGAGTCCTCAAGAGTAAGAACGCGTCCGCGTCCATCCTTAAATAGAACTCCTATTCTATTTGAGATCGGACGTGGTTGTCCATGGGCTGCAGTGACCACTTAACACCAGGTGGCCTGCATGTCCGTTTCTTACTCTTTCGCAAT
>DWON01009709.1:0-11227 GCA_018251015.1 Phocides pigmalion okeechobee | reverse complement strand
AAAGAGGGTGTACCTCGAGGCCCGTATTCCCCCGCCCAAAGAGGCTGGGACGTCCCCGATGATGATGATGATGATGAACATACATATATGTGTAGATGCTTGCTATAATAGGTATTGTAACTTTCTTTGAAAAATATTTCTTACCAAAATCGTTATTGTGGATTCAGGATATTATTTTTGCTTCTGATCACTTTAAGATAATAATACATAGCATTTAACTAGACCAGAAGTAACTTTTGTATCATAGTTAGGCTAAAGATTTATCTACATGAAAGAAGTATTATTAAAAAACGAACATCGTTCACTAAGACAAAGAGGTTCTCAATTTTTCTGCATGTAGCTGAAGACAGAAAGGAACGAGAGCGCGAACTGGTGTCTGCGGAGATGATCCCGACAGCGGTGACGAAGCTGACGTTCTGGGAGAAGTTCTTCGAGCTGCAGTACAAGATGCTGGCGCACGCGCCCGACGCGCCGCACGGACACATGTTCGCCAGCGAGCCGGCCGAGTGGCCGCTGCTGGCCCGTTCCATCGCCTATTGGCTCTCGCCTAACTCCAATGTAAGAAACATCTGTTTATACATGTAATAAAATTATTGAGCCGCAATTCTCTATAAACGTGGCTCGGTAGCCGCCATCTTAATCCGACATGAAGCATCTCTTGTGCTTCGGTTGGAGAAATGCGGTTGCCGATAAGTCTTACAAGAGAGGCTACTATCTTAGTTCTTCAAATAAGACTACAGTTTTATACGAGATTGGATGTAGATATATATTCATCAGCTATAGTGACTACTTAACATCAGGCTTGCTCGTTCGTTTGCTGCTCTTGCCATATTTTTTTAAATTTCCTCTCTCTTTGTTATGGTTTCGCATAATACCAATTGGCCGATTTTAATGTTTTATTTTATCTTGTATTACTTACACTATTTTGTAATTGTTAAAATTTGTATCTTTTCCTTGCTGTAATTGTTTTATTATTTTCTTATGTAATTTTTGAGTGAATCTTGTGTCAATGGGTAATTTTTTGGTCCAATGAATTAATAATGAATTGTGTGCCTTAAAATATACAATACTTATTTTGTAATATATATATTTATTTTTGTAATATATATATTTATTATTTTAGTTTTCTCTCATAGTACTTTTACCTTACTGTATGTTATTGTTTCAGGCTCAAATACATTTAATTGGAAACTTAGTGACATGGTATACAGGCACAATGTCAGTCCTCCTCTACAGCACTTTACTGGCATTATACGCTATACGCCTTCGCCGCGCTTGCTACGACTTACCATCTCGTGCTTTCAAAAAATTCTATGACGCCGGTTACATTTTATTTTTAGGATACTTGCTCCATTACCTTCCGTATTTCTTTATGGACAGAACTCTCTTTCTGCACCATTACTTGCCAGCATATTTGTTCAAAATTCTTTTATTGGCTTATGTTATAGATCATATTTATTACGTCCTTCAAATGGACAAAAAGACACGTCCGCTGACAAATCTTTTTATTATGTGCATAGCTGTGTGGTTGTGTTATGTAGTATTGACATTTAAAAAGTTCAGTGTTCTCAGTTATGGCAACACCGATTTGACTGAAAATGATCTTATGAATTTAAGGTGGAAAGACACTTGGGATTTCATTTTACACAAAAAGTTATAAGGTTGTTTTTTATTGCATTTATGACTGATTTATATTAAATGATAAGTGCCTATACAATAACTATATATTTACAATTTTTAATACTCATTTTTACAATTTTTTACTTGTGTTCTTGATTGCATTTTATATCCAATTCTGTCCTTTTTGTAATCTACACATAATCACCATATTTTATTTTTTCTATTTACTTTGAAATATACAGTATTTAATAATAAATTTTGTTTTCCTTAAATTTTTGACAATAAGATCATATAACGCTAGTTGCAGATCATAAAAATAGGAGAAAATAAAATAGTCAAATTAGTAGAAAGATTATTATTTATTTGAATATATGTTTAGAATAAAATAATTAGCGACTGCCAGTTGCTTCAACCTCCATGGGCTGCACATGATGGACAGTGACTGACTCAACTTCCAATGGAATCACCCTTTGTTTCAATACTGCAGTTGTTCCGATTGGGTATCTGTAAGAACCTTGTTTCTTGCCCTGAAAAAAAACAACACAAAAGTCTGAGATATATATAAATGCCGTTATGCTTAAAAGTTAAGCAGGAATATAAATAAAAACTTCACTAACAAAAGAAGATATAATATATGCATTATTATATATAGGCCTTATAATTACTGCATAACAAGAAAGAATAGTGTTTACAATAACTTGAATGATGAATGATTATTTTTTATTTTAATGTATAAAATATCAAATATTTAATACTACAATACTAACATTTTAATTTTAGTATTTTGATATCTAAAATTCTAAACAATAAAATCCTGCTATTTACATATTATGCTAACAATTTTGTAATGGAGGTTTAATACCTTAATATTAGCTTCTTCAAAAGTTCTGAGGTACTGAGCTGGACCAGTACCACGAATAACACACAGGTCCACATTAGAACCTGATCCCAAGTCATTGAAGATACCAGCAGCAATTGCATCACGGACCAGCTTCTTGCCTTCTTCCTCAGACATATTAGGTTTCCAGTTGGATTCAAACACGGCCATGGCAGCTAGAGAGCCAGATCCTATAGACATGTATTATTTTTTAAATACCCACAAGATTATAAGTAATTATGTTTTGTTCCACGTAAAATTAACTCAAAAGTGGGCATTGTAGCTAAATGGAAATGGCTCCAAGCATTTCTGTTTCTAGAAAAGTATATGGCAATTATATATGTATCAATTGATCATATTTGGATGGCAGTAAATATACAAAAACCTTGTTCAAATAGAAAATAGAAAATTATTTATGCTAGCTTGTGAATTAGATGTTCTTTATTCTAGACATTATTTATTAACACTAACTATACTGCTTATATATGATAACTAGTCAACATTGCGGGAGGTGGCGCTAACCTGACCCTGTTTTCTCTAGATGGAAGATAGCCAAACTATACACAGAAATGTGTTTTTATCATCCTTTAGCATCTACGAATTGAGACATTGTGTCTGTCTATAGTCCTCTAGTGGCGACTTAAACATAGCACTTAAGTTTGCCAATAATCCATACAGATTTGTATCTACACAACATGAGCGTGCAAGACACAAACACACATGTATGTTACGCCAATTAAAAGCAGTTATGTATACTATAGTGAAAGTGTTAAATGGTGAGATGTTTTGGCTAGGGTCTGTCTCCTATAATGAGGAGAATTAAGGCAATAGTCAGTGTCTTAGGCAAAATGTCCTCGATAAGTAATTTTCTAATGCTCAAAAGATTCTATACAAGTTTCTCCATGCTATTGAGAAATTTATTTACTTAATATACAAATAACTTTCAGCGGAAAATATATGCTGTTAGGATTGAAGATAAAGTTCAATATCACATACCCATAGTAGCATAAGGCAATTTGTCTACAGATCCATGTGGATAAATGCAATAAATGTGCGGTCCGGTGCGATCCACTCCGCCGAGCACCAAAGCGGCGCCTATATGGCCCTGGTAACGGAACAACATGCGCTTCAGAAGAGTAGCGGCAGTCGCTACCGGCACCGTGCGACCGGTGTGCAAGCGCTGCAACTCCAACTGAGACGCTACCGTTTGCGTCGTCATCTCTGTGTCTGCAGCAGTACCCGCTCCACAGCAGTACATGTTGCCCGCCAAGTAATGGATCTTCTCGCAATTCTTATCCGACACGACGGTGTTTTCAGTAGCTCTCGTGTCCGCGCCAAGTATCACGCCGTCAGCGTAAATTATGCCGACAATAGTTGTACCAGTTTTTGTTGCAGTCGGGGCTGGGAAGCCTTTCTCAGCCAGAAAAGCATTTCTGGAAATTAAAAAAAAAAAACAATAAAGAAATTTCAGCCCGCTTCTCGTGCTTTGAATTATTTTTAAATGTGTGGACTTCTAACTCAAAATATTTACCGACGACAATTTTCAAAAGAAAAACCGGGTAACGGAGTTTCAGGGACCAACACAGATGCCATTATTGCTTATATTGTTTGCGAAACTATTAATTTATGACCAACAAAATACAATGAGTTTACACAAATTGTAAAATGACTTAAATGACAAGACACTTTTGACATTGACAGTTGAAACCAAAAGAAACTGATATTTTTTATAGATATAATTCACAGGCGTATACTATTTTTAAGATGTTGTCATGTCATGTTATCGATTTATTGAACTTTTAAACGTTAAGATATTTAAAGAGGTACTTATTGCCACGGGCATTTCTAGGGACAAGATATACGTGAAAAAATCTAAAACATTATTAGATTTCTAAAATACTTTGTTGACAACACTGTTATATTATTATTCTATTACAACTGGCAGCATTCATTTTGACGAGGCTACATGGGATTGGACGTTGGTTACAAACACATACTAACAGTCAAATAAAATCTTTACTATTATTATTAGAAAGTATAAAATACTTTGAACATCGTTTATAATATAAGCCTTTTGGTTAATTCATTAAAATTTAAGTCCAATCAGAGTGCGACGAATTGTCTTCACAAGCTTGTCATTTCCTCTATGTCAAATCAAAGGGGGCAGAAAATGTGAAATGAAATTGTGTAGCAGATTTGATATGTGCAGTACCTAATTTAGAATAAATAAATGTTTTTTCCATCTGAAATACATAGTTCCTAGGAGTTAATTTAGAAAAATGATAATGAATACGGCATACGTGTGTTTATTATATTTTTTATCTACAATACTTTTAACTTTAGCCGGTCGTGACTTTTATCAAATACTTGGTGTGTCACGTTCAGCATCTTCAAATGAAATCAAAAAAGCTTACAGAAAGTTAGCGAAGGCTTTACATCCAGACAAAAACCAAGATGATCCAGACGCATCTCAGAAGTTTCAAGATCTCGGAGCTGCGTATGAGGCTCTCTCTGATCCAGAGAAGAGAGAATTGTATGATAGATGTGGTGAAGACTGCCTCAAGAAGGATGGCATGATGAATAATAATGATCCCTTCGCAAGTTTCTTTGGAGACTTCGGTTTCCACTTCGGGGGAGAGCAACAGCAGCACGAAACTTTGCGTGGTGCAGATATTGTCATGGAACTTACAGTTTCATTAGAAGAACTCTATAATGGAAACTTTGTAGAAGTAAGTTGTGTGTTTAATATCCTTAGTCAGTTTATTTGAATATGCAAATTAAGAGAAACATAATAGTGTAAAAAGTCAAAAAATTCATGGGAAAAGTGTAAATTACAACCTTGTTATGATATGTATTGTTATTGATAATATATATGTTTATATTGCTTTGTCTACTTGTATTTCATATCGTATTTAATGAAACAAAATATAGAAATAACAAGTTTATGTCTAATTACAGATAACACGTAACAAACCAGTCATCAAGCCAGCTGCAGGTACACGAAAGTGTAATTGTAGACAAGAAATGGTGACGAGAAACTTGGGGCCAGGCCGTTTCCAAATGATGCAACAGACTGTTTGTGATGAGTGTCCCAATGTCAAATTGGTGAATGAGGAGAGACTGCTTGAAATAGAGGTATGTTTATAGTTTAATGGTTTTAAGTAATATTTTGGATAGAGTCCATTGTTTTTATCTAAATAAACCATCAAAAACAATTGACAAGTCATAATCATGTTGAAATGTTGTAGAACATATTTTATCATTGTTTTATTGCATACTAGATAGATAATATTATACTAATGATAAGAAAATTTATATTATGTATAAAAATCTTGAATAATGTACTTATCATGAATTTCATGTTACAAAATTATGTAGCTTGAACATGTTACCCAATTTTCTATAATTATGGTCATATTCGATTAATTTTAATTTATGAAGTATGAGATCAAATAGGAATGTTTATGAATTATAAGTGTATCAGAATTTTCCCTATTGTTTCGTACAGTGTACCAGTAATAAAAGTTTAACCAGTCAAAACTCAAAATGATCTTAAATTAAGAAGATTCCTGGGCAAACAAAGCGAAGCAGTATACTGTATCCGAACAAGCCTATGGTGGAACAAAAGTGTTTATATAAAGACTACCTGACTAGGTGAACAAAACGGTTGTATTTGTAGACCCTACAAGTATACCACAATTTATCAAACACAACAATAGCGATGTGAATTGTCAGCATCTTCAGTCTAGAGAAATGAGCTCCGGTATAGTGTTACCGCCAGCAATGCTGACTTGATGTAAATGCGAGCACCACAGTCAAAATGTTAAATTAATGCCATCAGTAAATATGCATACAGGAATTCTGGGATCATGTCGCCCACTTTGCCTGTCTGTACAATAGCTTGTCTGTACTTTATAATGGTACATACAGACCAGAAGGTTGTTCACATATATGGGAATAAATGAGTGATTTGCTAATAAATTGTTATATTCTAGGTGGAAGTGGGAGCTCCTGACAATTACAAAACCAAACTCCGGGGAGAGGGTGAACCTCACATGGATGGCGAGCCTGGTGACCTGGTCATTGTATTTAAGACTGAAAAGCATCCACATTTCACACGCAAAGCTGATGATCTTTACACAAACGTTACAATATCGTTACAGGTAAATTTCTACTGCTACTTTTTTATATTCAACTTGTGCAATGACAACAGAATATCATTAAGAAATTGTGTATTAATTAACCAATGTATTGTACAAAATGTTTTTTTTTTATATATGTCATGATAATTCTTTTTAAATATGACAGCTTTGATATAATATGTTGTTTTTATTCAGGTTTTTATTAAAGATTTTGTTAAATTGTAATTGTATTGCTCACTAATGGGTACTAAACACTACCAAATTAATAAGTAATATTATATTACATGGATCTATTGTGATCCACGATGCTGTATATAACATTTTTTATTCATAACATTTTTTTTTTTATTATTTCAGGATGCTCTGACAGGGTTCACATTGGAAATTGAACACTTAGATGGACACAAGGTAACAGTTTCCCGAGACAAGGTCACATGGGCGGGCGCGCGCGTCCGCAAGAAGGGAGAAGGCATGCCCAACTTTGACAACAACAATCTCCATGGAAACCTCTATGTCACATTCGATATAGATTTCCCTAAGCAAGATTTCACAGATGAGGAAAAAGAAGGTATATCTTCAAAGTATTTGCAAAATTTTAAATTGTGCTTTATCAATTTGGTAAAATCTATGTCTTGTAGGTAATTGTGACTACAGAATTAACTTAACATTTTACCTACGGCTCCTACACACCTGTGTTGTACAGACAAATCTGTATGGATTTTGGGTGAACAAAAGTTCTGTGTTTACATTGGCGCTACAAAACTGGGGGCGGACATTACGTCTCTCTATTCATAGATGTATCATCTGCTAAAAAACACAATATTTCAGTAAATTGTAAGCATCTCTTCAGTCTAGTCAAATAAGCTCCAGTTTAGTGCCGCCTCCCGCAATACTGACTCGATCTAATATATGGGTGCTGCAGTCAGTGTTAAAGATTTTTTTGTAAATAATTCAATTTTGTATTACTGTAGTGTTTTGATGTAAGTCAAGGTTTACTGCCTTGCAATATCTGTTTTATGCTAATTATTTTTAATCTATTTGTTTCAGCTTTACGGAAAATACTAAAACAGTCACCAAATAACAAAGTATACAATGGACTTTAGAAGCATTTGCAAATTTAATTTATTAATAAGTAGTGAATTGAATGTGACAGAGTGAAGTGTTGTCTGTGGTGCCGCAAGTTTGTGTTGCTTGTGAAGATTTATCAGTTTATACAAAATTCCGAAATAAAACATCTTGGTAATATAACGTTATTTAATTTCATTATTAAAAAATAAATCAGTAACATTCATAACAGAAACTCTTCTTATAGTATCAATATTTATTATTTTTTATTCATAGAACTCTGCATTGTACTGTATTGCAAAGTTCTCAATAGATTCCAATTTATCACTATCATCCTAGCCACATATTTTGTCATTTTGTTTTTATTTATAAATTTACTTATTAATAATTTGTCACAATTATTATCTACAAGACTGATCTAAATGGCACATTATGTTACAAGATTTCCAATATGTAATAAACATGTATAAAATAGTTCAAATCTATAAAAAAAATACTGAAGTACAAACTTGTGAACTTTGTGCATCCACACTTTGTAAATATATATTTGAGCAACTGTTATCAGGTAATTTTTGTATAGAAAATTAAAGTGTATTGTGCACAAGTAATGACATCATTTATTTTACTGATAGTGTTCAAATAACATTTTCGTTAAAAAAAAAACCCGAATAAGACGACGAAAACTGGCAAAAAAATCCAACGGATCTACTCATTTTACCATTTTAAACCTTTGCACTCATCTTCCATACACTCTACATAACAGATTATTTAGATTAGGGCATAAACTTATATATTAGGATTGGATTGATCACAGTAGATCTATATTTTATACCAAGATTAATTTAAATTGATGATGGCATGTTAGTAAATAGAAATACATGTACAAAACTGCAAATTTTCTAAATTATTAATTACATCGAACCAAGAAAATTCCGATATCTCTAGCTAATCTGCTGCTATAAATTGAAATAGGATTAAATGATATATAACTTATATTTACTTGTCTTCAGAATATAAGTGTGTTTAAAATAATTTCCCATAGCGAGTTATGGCTTCTCAAATGTTTTTCTTAAGAATAAATTTTAATCACAAGTTAATTGTTTCCTTTTGAATATGTAATAGAAGTACAAATTTTAGGACATCTGTGAGAAAAATATAAAAGGAGTCCTGTCCTGTCCTGTCCTGTTCTAAATATAAAGATGGATAGATTGAAGTCAATAATACGTATGGTGGTAAAATTTCTGTAGACCATTGTTAATGAACAAATTTTCACCATCTATTGTGATGTATATATAAATCAATGTAACGGGGAATTGAATTGAGAACTTCTGATGACTGTGGTCAATAAAAATCGGTGTGAGTGATGAGGTGTGGCGTCGTCGGTAGAGGGTTGGATAAACGATCGATGTAGAAAAGGGTGGTCAGGCGAGCAGGCAGGAGTCGGCGGGCGCCTGGTGCGGCGCGGCGGCCTGCAGCACGCTGTTGACGACGGCGCGCGCCAGGTAGCCTAGCGTCACGCCCGCCGCCGCCGCCGCCAGCGCGCCCTCGCCCGCGCGCGCGCTCTCCTCCGACACGCCCGTGTCCTGATGACACGCACATACCGAAATACTTTATTTTATTCTTTTAATTACATGTAAAGACTAGAGTCGCAACTGCATTCCGATGAAACCACCACTGCATTGCCGAGATGTCGCTAGTATTATTAAATGTAGTCAGTATGTCCTGCAATTCTGTAGTTGCAGTATTGCAATTCCTCCGCTGTGACTAAATTAAAACTTGGACGTTTTTTATTACTGTTGATCAAGACCGGAGACCAAGACGCCACGATTCCGTTAGGATATAATATGGAACGTAACGAAAATGTGTAAATCGGGACGCCGCTTCCTTGAAAAGGAGATAGACTAAACTCAAAGAAAGGTATTACGACGGTCGCAAGAGGCGGCACCTTGGCGTAGGTGAGGTGCGCGTCGTCGAGCAGGCGGTCGAGGTCGAGCGGCTGCTGCAGGTACAGCTCGGGGTTGCGGCGCAGGATGGCGGCCAGCACGCACAGCAGCTCCACGCACAGCTGGCGGCGCGCGCCCGCCGCCACGCGCACCAGCGCCTCCTCCACTAGCAGCGCGAACGACAGCTCCGAGCGCGACATGTTCACCAGCGTCGGCTGCGCCGGGATCATGTGGCCCTGCGGTCACGTCTCCACTCTCACTTGGATCCTCAGCTAGACATATTTATATGGCAGGTCTAGTGTACTTGTGTACATGAATCTTAGTGTCGAGTTGAGTGTAAAAATTATTAGTATACATGACGTTATTTTAATAAACCCAACTTCGTCGGTGCGATATTAATGAGAAGGAAAAATATGTCTGCGTAGCTCTTGATATATTGCGTAACAAACTATATCTAAGATATTCTTGATTACAAAAGAATCAAGAAGAAGGCTGGAAGATTTCGCTGCCTGAGCGATAAGTCCGCCTATTGTGTACTATGTTGTGAAACTTTGTAAATGTCTGTATCCTATTTCATGGTATGCAATAAAGTATATTCTATTCTATTCTATTCTATTCTATTCTTTTCTATTCTATTCTATTCTATTCTATTCTATTAAAAATAGACTTTCGCGTGAAATGATAAAACAGACAACATAACAAACAAAAAAAACTCATTGAAAATGGTTTCTGCGTCAATAATTCAAATTCAAATATTTTATTTCATTGTAAGGTATTTACATACACTTTATGAACGTCAAGGGTACAATGTAATGATATAGTAACATCGACTTTGAGCGCCCTGCTGGCTAAGATTGACCGGGAGACAAAAGCCGACGGAAAAAATCTCAGCATTCTTTTTAAATCACTCCTTGATAATAGATGATAGAGAATGCCCTTATGGTAGAACATGCCCTCAGGCATTAAGTTTGCCTTTTTGTAAAATTTCTTTTTTAAAGAGGTGATACAATAAATCATTAAATAAATAAATAAATAATATAATTGAAACACGATAATTGGAATATTTAAATAAAAGATAAAAAACGATGCAATAAACCATTCTTGTAAAATAGGTAAAACTTACCTGTACAATAATTCCTTTAGGTGTTCGCAAAAGGATGTCCCAAACTTGGATATAAAAATGTTTAGGTACGCGACACAGGCAGCCCTCCAGCTGACGGCGCTGCAGAGGTGTCAACCTAAAACATACTTGCGTCGTAAACGTCAACATAACGTACTATGAGAAATGCAAGTACCTTAAATTTCAGATTTGACTCTTACTCTGGTATTTAGTATCAGGTACTTAGTACCAGTAGGCGTGGAAAGAGGAGAGGGAGGTGAAGATTATATCAGCCACAAGTAAACACTGCGATTAATTAAATTCACAGTGAATTTCAGCTTAGAAGGTCTCTTCTTATCATTTGTTATAAACAGTTTAGAATAGCGTGTGCGGTAGCCGATCATAAATAGTGCAAAGTTCAGTGCGTAAAGATACAATTAGTGTTGTGTGTCGTGATATGGAACGCAAAAAAGAAAAACGA
>DWON01009708.1:0-11227 GCA_018251015.1 Phocides pigmalion okeechobee | reverse complement strand
GGATGTTCGCAGAACAGCGTGTTAATTGTTTTTATACTTTAATGCGTAAGTGCTGCAGCTCCCTGATGCAGTGTCCGGGAGAGCTCCAACAGTATCCTGACCATGATCAAGGATAATTTTGACTGTCAATATATGAACAAATGCAGTCATATACATATTGTTTAAAAATAGTATAAAGTTGTAAAATTAAAAACGAGTCTTGTAACTTAAATAAAGAATTATTATTATTATTATTATACATTCGCTCAATCTCCTTGGTACAATACAAGCAAAATCAAAATATTTTTGACGGATTCTTTATAGAACTCTTTTTGAATGTTAATAAACTACCACCGACTCGTAAGTAAGGTGTTTCGTTTTGGAGAAAAGGCGGAGAATGAAACCCCAAAACAAACATCTTTTACATCTTTGAAAATATCATTTGCGTGCGTTGATCTATTAGTCCGTCTGTCACCTTACTATTCTATATAATATACATTAAATGCTACGTCGGTTTGACACGTTCAAGGTTAATGTACGTTAATAATATTAAAATGAGAGAGCAGGGAATACAGCCTAATAATTTGTCTCAGAGACGTAACATCTAATTACGCTAATGAAACTTTCCTGTTTGTGCGTAGATACAATAGTTATTATAAACTTACACAGCCACATGTAGATATAGTTTCAATCTATATAGTTGGTTGGATATAAAATTGTATATATTTTTCTCTACCTCTACAAACACACACACACACACGCACACACACACACACGCACACACACGCACACACACGCACATACGCACGCACGCACGCAGGCACGCACTCGGATGTACGAATTACAAGCGAACAAACACAGGACTGTGTATTCGTGGATGCTACATTGATGCTAAAAATACAATATTTGTGTGAATTGTCGGCGCTTCTCCCGTCTAGAGAAAAGAGCTCCAGTTTAGTGCCGCCTCGCGCAATCCTGGCTCTATGATATATGTGCGACAAAGTTGAAGTGCTGCTCATGTGGACGTCGCGCTCTTTCTCACATAAAAAGGTGACCTGCACGTTCGTTTGCTACATCAATTTCACAAACAAATCATTTGTTGTTCACTTGTTTTCATCAAAATTTGGAATTATAATTAGTTGTTAGTTTAATTTTCTTAATAAAGTTTAAAAGTTTAATGAGGTTCTTTGAGCACAAAAAGTTAGTTAATGTCTTAAGTGGTGTTTCCCTCGACATCAAGTCGCAATCTTATTTTTAAAAACGAATGTTAAAAGAAACTTTTCGATATTTTGAAAAAGTCTTAACAATGAAAAGTTTTGCATCAATTAACGTTTATATACTTTATACACTCATATTCTCTTACAACGTTACATTTTTCCTTTTTTTTGTTTTGGACGTGGAAATCATCAAATGATCCTTTCAGCCCAGGGCCGTGACGAAAGGGTATGTCAGACTTTTACTAATTAAAACCACACCTTGTTCCTGCTCAGTCCTTAAAGTTCCGGGGGTCACGGGATCCCAATTGGACAACTACCGCGGCCCATACTACGTTACCTTACGTGTTGGATGTCACAAGGACAAGTAAACAAACACCCACCCGGAATAAAACATTTTCAATCGAAACACAAGTAATGCTTCACGGCGGATTAAGAGGGCGGCAATGGTACCTTCCCTGTCGAACGATAGTTCTCCCACCTTTGACTTTTATTTTCATGTAAAAATAATCCACAATAATAATATTTTCCTACAAAAGGACTTAACTAAGATAGCCTCAATAGATGTACATTAAAAATGACATAGCACTAAAAACTCAGGGTCGCTAAGTTTAATGAGATCTGTGAAGATTATAGAGTACAGTAAAGCCACTTAAATGAGGTCTTCTTGAAGAATAATGTGTAGTGCTTAATTTTCGTCAGCCTTTATAGGGTAATTACGAAATTAGACTTTTTAAAGGACATTTCTTTGCAACCCATTATTTCTGTTTAAGGCCGCAGATTCACGAGAAAATTCCACAAAAATTTCAACGAAATAAAGTTATAACTGTTTCGTGTATACAAGTCTTTTGTTTATAGTTGGGAGAATTATAGTTCGACCGAGGAAGTACCATCGCCGCCCTCATGATCCGCCGTAAAGCATTACTTGTGTTTCGGTTGGAGAGGTGCGGTTGCTGGCTACACTTTGAAGTGAGGCAACCATCTTAGTTTTCGGGAGTAGCAACTTATCGATGTACGTTCGAGCTCATATAGGATTTCGGTCGTGTTTGTAGTTGTACGTGTAGTGGTCTACATGTAAGTGTTTCCTACTTTTCTCACATAAAAAAAATCGTTAAGTCAAGTCAAGTATGTAAAAATATAATTAATATATATATAAAAAAACAATATATTATAAAGATATTTGTCAAGCATCTGTCCAAACGGTTGATAGTCAATGAATGAAAAGGAAGGCACTTACCTCGGTCACGGAATTAGCTTAGCTTTTCAACGAGGTAATGTAGCCAGTTTTCAGGGATCTCATCTCAGAGAGAGTATTTTGCTTTTAGAATTATTGTCATTATTATTATTTGATTGTAATTATGTACTTTTACCTTTCTTTAATATGTCTCACACAACTGACACCTTATTTAAGTTTTATATTATTGAAATAATAAATAACATACTTACATAGCAGAGCATCGCTAACGATATTAATTTTCCATAAAAACATCCATATCTTACAACACGACTCACGATAGTCAAAACTTCTATAAAACGTATTTACTCATACACATATGTCCAGTTTTCAGTTGAAATTTTCATTATATTCCACCATATAACAAGCGACACTAACAAAACACTTATTACAAAAGTTACTCAATTTGCAATTGCAAAAGTGACTATTTTCGTTTTAGGGAACAAAATATTTTACACAGTATATAAATTAAGTTATATTTTCATCATGTCCGTTATTATATAAAAAGAAGATAATAAGATTATTTATGAACATTAAAAAGTAATATTTCAAATGTTTTCATAAAAATGCAAACTAATTGAACACCCAAACTAAATTTCACAGTACAATGTCACATTCAAAAGGCAACCACAGTTACTAAAACCTAAATTAAATCGTACAGTACATCATCACATTAAAAAGAAAACAACCATAGCTACTAAAGCTATCGTAGCTATTCAAAAACTAAACATTAATTTTCAAATTCTTCCAACGTTACGTATTTATTTCCGCGGCGACCGTTTCGGAAATGGACACGACCGCGCGAGTGGATGCGGGTTGTCGACTGAGTGAATAGGGGTTGAAATAACGTTGAATGGGCGCCCATTGCCTCCTTGCATCTTCCCGACGCCGATACGAAGGTTTATACACTATTCAAAAGTGCGGCGTTTTTCCGTATGTATACACTAAGTGAGCATAATACCCTAAGTAATTTCACACAAAATAAATATTGCACAATTTTAATTCAATGATCATTATTATAAGTACAGATGGAATCCAATTTTTTTTGTCCATCCTTCTGTCTGTTACCGCATCATCCGAAAACTACTTATCCGATCTGATTGTAACTTTGAAGATACTTGTAAGTTTAAAGTATATAAAAAAACTGTATTTCGTTTCGAAATAATACAATTTTCAGGCGTAAAAAATAGTACACGAATGTTTTTCTTTATGTAAAAAGAGTAGCAAACGAGCATGCTGGTTGCCTGATGTTAAGTTATCGCTGTACTTTATGGACATCTACATACAACATACAGCCTCAAAAAGTACTAAGGTTCTTTCATAAATAGATGTGTCGCTACATCTGAAAACTAAGATGGTCGCCTCGCTTATAAATGGGGCTAACAACCGTACCTCTTCAGCAAAAACACGAGTTGCCTCACGACGGATTATGAATGCCGCGGTTTTACCTCCTGTAAACCCCCCTTAAACTATAGTTTTACCACCTATAAAATACCGACAAAAGCCAGTTTGTAATAAATAAAAGATTAAAGAAATCGAAGATTTTCATTTAGCGGCCGTTTTACAATCGAGAACCTTCTTTCTTCTTTATTATGATTAAAATAATCTAAGTTAAAACTGTAAAAGTACTATAAAAGTTTAGTGGTCCTTGTGAGACCCGTAGAGAAGAAATATCTAATATTTCCAGCAATGAAAAGAACACACTTATGAGAATTATTTTAATTAATGTAATGTATAATATGACTGTTTTAATCTAGGCAAGATTAGATTTAAACTTTGAAATTACACATTTTTTTGCTTTTAGCTATCCTTTTTTTTCTTGCTAAAGAGTAAGAAACGGGCATGCAAGCCACCTGATGTTAAGTGGTCACTGCAACCCATGGACAACCACGTCCAATCTCAAATAGTTCTATTTAAGGATGGACGCGGATACGTTCCTACTTTTGTGGGCTAAGATGGTCGCCTACAATAATGTGTATCCGGCAAGCACACCTCCCCAACCGAAACACAATACATGAAGATGTTGCTTTGCGGCGGGTCATGAGGGTGGCGGTGGTACGGCCCCGGGCGAGCTCTAACGGCTCTACCACCTTTTAAATCTACTTCGATGTAGTAATGAATATACGTTCTATCCTATGTCAAATGGTCATTACAGCCAATCTTCGACCCAAACCCAAAAACGATACAACACAGTACAGCCCTCGTCATATCAAACGGCCATTACATTAACAAATTAAATCACGTAGTCCTAATTTCCAAAACCCATTTCGCTGAGCACTTTGCAATATTAACCGCATTTCTCTTTCATTGCTATCTGATTTCATTTCAGCGCTCACTAGCCATTGAGTTGGCGAAAAATAGCTTTAATTACGGAATCGTTACGGAATACTTTTCGATTTAAGTAATTGGTACGATTGCCTAGTTTTCATTTTGATCTTTTTATCTACAACTCAAATTCGACTTAACCACGACTCACTTCATAAATACAATACAAAATTATTTTTTAGTAAACGAACATAAATTAAAATATGCGATTGAAATGATTACATGTTTATATGAAAAGTAATTATTATACTAAAATAGCCATCTCTTCCAGACAACCATTGAGCGGTAAAGTAATAGAACTAAAAAAAAAGGTACATAAAAATATTATACATAAAATATATATATGTGTTACACTTCCAAATTTGGTACCCACCTGTCATGAAAAACACAGAGGCATCGCTATTCAAACTCATTCGCATGAACCATAGTGCGACAAAATTATATAAAGGTGACCGTTTGAAAACCATCTACAATTCTAAACTTACCCCACACCTGACACTTGTAAATGGACATGACTTTATATTTATTGAACATTTTAAACGATATGTTAGCATAAAATGTTAAGTAAAGCTTACAGAGATAGGTTAATTAAAAGCGTGGTGAAATCTGTGAAGCTGATATTAACGCGTATAAATGCACCGCCAAATAGACAAAAAATCTAACAACTGTTGTTTTGAATAGAATTCAAAACAGTATAGAATTGTGTAGAATTAGAATTCAAAATAGTGTAAAGGCCCCTAAAAGTAATTTCATTTCTTTGACTATCACGGTCTGGTTTGACTCCCCAACCGAAACACAAGTATAGCTTTACGGTGGATTATGAGGGCGACGGTGGCACCTCCCCGGTCGAACTATACTTCTCCCACTTTGAAAATTGTAAAAGCTGATATTATATCTACGGAGCCCTTTCGACGCTTTGATCTCCATTAGAATTCACCTAAAATTTATGCCGAATCGCAATCAATAAATCCAAAATGCAAACCGCGGGCCAAACCCAATTCATTTCGGGCGCGTTATAAACAGTTCTAATTACTATTCCATTAGCCAATCCAACTTTGATTGCAGCCAACCACTTGACCGACGAAATATTATGCGCTCGTTCCGCGCCTACGTGACGGCAATTTCGAAATTTAATCAAGCAAATTTCGTAGATTTCCGCGAATTTACTGAATGTTAGAAATACGATTAATGATATTGACGTCATTAATTTTACTGAAATACCTTCAGAATTTTAAAATCATTACGAATAGCGGATTTCATTAGCACCTATATAAAAAATATTCATAAGAAAAAAATATAATTTTAAACTAATATTATCTCAGATTTTTTTCATTTTATTGTGTACACTCGATGAGCGATTTTTTATTTTTTATTAATATATTTTCTATCAAAAATTGTTAACGTGTGTACCTCGTACATAGTAAAATCGAAATTTATTTAATGTTTCATAAAAATTGCTTTCTTTGTCATTTGTAATTAACTTCTTTCACATTTTAATTCAAATTGATACTTTATTAAGAAATCAATAAGATTATGTCTCCAAGCTGCACAAAAGGCAACTTACTGGACAAAATACTGAACTACAGATAATGTCTAAAGACGATGTTGGGCAGATAGATACTATCAGATCAGTACAGTTAGGTGGTTCCGTTATGTATAACGTAAAAAAGAACACATAGATTTTCTTGATAAACGAAAATTGTTTACTTGTATCGACAAGGAAAATCCTGTAGAATTACGATAATTAATCAACAGGACCCCATGGAAATGATAACATCTAATGCAGGTGTCACACGCAGATTCATTTATATACCGCAGAGTGACGATTATTAATAGACTGACCCAGGAATAAATTGCTTAATTATAGGCAATTAATTATTTGAGTATAAGGGCAATATGTTTCATATACGATACTTTGATATAACATCGTTACTGCAAGTTAGTATTTGGTAGACTAGAATTACCGCTCCACCGGGGAAGTACCATGCCCCCCCCTTATAATCCGCAGTGAAGCAATTTTTGTATTTTAGCTGCGGTTGTCAGCTACACATAGAAGAGAGAAGGCCATATAAGTCTCAGGAGTAGCAATGCACTTGCGTACGACCTCAGATGGGATTTCAGTCTAGTTTTAGTTTGAAAGTGGATGTCCATGGGCTCCAGCGACTACTTAAATTATTACCACTGCGGTAAAAACAATTAATGTGTTGAACTTTGCGTAGCGTGCATTCAGTTTACACATACATATTGTATTTATACAAATGTGTACAAGATTACGGGCGAAAAAAAAATGTTACGTTTACGTAAATGCTACAAGTTTGCGGACGAACACAACGGCGTATTCGTAGACATGTGCTAACCACATTAAGTGTGTGAATCGTCGGCGGGTCTAAAGAAAACATCTCCAGTCTAGTGTTCTGTTCAGAACGCTGACTAGTATAAATTTGAGCGCTGCGGTCAGTTAAAGGTCTAAAAGAACATCTATTAGCTACCATCCCATTGTTGGACAAGGATATTTTATGAGAATGGTAAAATTTTGAGAATAAATCCAGTGCTCAAACTACAACTTCAAGCTAAAAGTGTGAAAAACCCGTCCGGATTGCCGCGCGTAAATTGGAAGGATGCTAGAAATGCGGCAATTTTCGTTCGGGTTGTTATGGTTCCATAAATTGCATGTAAAAGCTTACATTCATTCGCACTGCTTTTAAGTTCTGCTCTTGATATATTATGTTATATAACTCTGGTTTTGCCATGACCACGAGCCATGCATCTGGTTCGAAGTATCGGCAATTAAAAATCATTAATCGTGAGTACCCGTTATATGACAATGTATAAATTCCGCGATGATATTAGTATCAATGTTATTAAACACTAACTTATTCGAATTAATGTCAATTTTACCCGAATAACAGACGAATTTGAGACTATGCACGTAACTTATTCCCGGCTATAAATATATCTTTTACTGCAAGTCTCGTAATTTTCATTAATTTTAATCTAAATTTTGCAAACGTATCAAATATCAAATTTGATGCAGTTTATGAGTCCGTCAGTATAGTTATTCCAATACTTCTATTAAATAACAATATGTTTTAATCCATCACGTGATCCATTTTGTTTAAAACAATTTAAAATAAAGAAAGAAAATGCCCATTCTTGCCGTAAAAAAACACTAAAATTCTTAAGTTTCATAAGAATTTAATACAACGATAATATTCTCGAATTATCTTTCGAATTGCTGGTTTTGAAGTAAGTTTAAACTAAGCTTGTTTAAAGAGATGGTAGTAAAGTGCTTGGAGCATTCTTTAATATGTATGTTGCACTTTACGTGTTGGTAAATGTAGTTGTGACACTATACGGTAACACTGAAATATAATTAATAACGGCAACCATGCAAAGTAATAACTTATTGCCTCCCGTTGCGGGAGGCGGCACTAAACTGGAGTTGTGTGTTTTTGGACTGAAGATACGCCGACAATTCACTGAAATAATATATTTTTTAGCATCCGTGTAGCATCTAAGAATACACAGACGTTGTTTCCGCCCGCAGTCTCGTAGCACCAACATTAATACAGCAGTTTTGTTCGCCCGATCCAATCAGGTCTGTACGTACACGACAGATGTACAAGCCGCAGGCGTTACACCTAGTAACACACAGCAGTTTTGTACGCAGCAGGGAAAGTGTTAATTTACCCATCGACGTGTCTTCATAGGACGCAAATTAACATCAATCTGAACTAACCAACATAATAAAAGTAACTAACTTTGGAGAAAAGGCATGAAGCTGATAGACTCGAAAACATCTGACCATAGGAATTTGTGGAAAGTTTGGCTCAGTTAAGTGCTTTCGTTGAGCGATCGTGCACGGAAACAATTCACCTCTATTATTTCGTCTCTAACTATTCGACTCTTGAAAACTCGTTTAAACTATCTGCAGTTTAGATACTTGATTCCAAACAGCGGATAGTTTAAGCGAGTTAATAGAAATCACTGCGGTTTAATTACGAATGAACCACTGACAAGCTTCGTCGATGTGGCCTATCGGCTTTAAAATTTTGAGTATTCCGAATAACTTTTTGACAATTGGTGTCACACGTCACACTCAAAATTAACAGAAAATTAATAACTTTATTTAATTATAAGATATTTACATATAAATAAAGTTTAAAAGAACGAAAACTCGCAAAAAAATCTGGCGGGAAAATCCCGTACCCTTTTGACATATACCGTACACTCAATACTCAATATGCAATATAGCTATACAATGAGATGAAAAAGTTACTAAAGTTCCTAATCATTAATATCCAAACCCATTCATAAACTACTCCTATACAATTAATCCATCAGCCCTCCTGCCTCCACTCCTCTAGATAACGTCTCAGACCTGTTATGTGCCCTCTGCATCCAGGTCATAATTCCACCTGGTTGCGGAACGCCCTGTGCGCCTTTTGTCTAGACGTGATAGCCTCTAAAGGATCTTTCTAACCCATCGGTCGTCAGTCCTCCAGCGATATGGCCTGCCCAGTGGCACTTCAGCCTGCAAATTTTGAGAGCTGTCGGTAACTTTTGTTCGTCTATGGATCTAGTCATTACCAATTTTATCACGTAGCGAAATACCAAGCAGTGCTATCTCCATAGCACGCTGAATGACTAAGCTCCTGAATAAGCCCTAAAGTAAAGGACCACATCTCACACTCTTAGACACGAGTTCCTTTTCTCCCCAAAAAACAACGAAAATAAACTCCATATTACGATAGAACTAAAATTCAAGCGAGGTAACGGATTTATCACGATTCTAATACGCGACAAACTTATTACGACAATGCTCAGTAGATTAGTTCTCAGTAAGTTTGAAAACGTGACCCATCGACGTAGGAGATTAGTTTATCAAACTGTCGTTGATATCTCACAGCGCATGATTGGATGTCAAGTGGAAATTTCTTAATGGCCTGCGAGATATTTCTATGAATACCACACAAATACCGTCTTGTTCACCAGCGGTTAAGAGGATGTAGTATTTACTTTCCAGATCGACCACAAAGATGTAGTATTTATTTTAGATACCGAAATATGAAGACATAAATTGTATGTCTGACGTTTTTATAACATACAGTACGTCACTTAATTTACTATACAAAATTTTGACTCAGGCAATATCTTCTATTAATATATTTTTATCATAAGTTTATTAACATTGTATAGATTAAGTCCAGGAGTGTAATACTTGGTTGCCAGAAATCCAAAACCCCAAAACAGTACCTGTTCATATGACCAGGTCCTTAGTCCAGTCCTCCAGGTATATTATACATGTTCAAATCATATATGTATACATACCAGCACTAATATTGCATAAAATTAGATTATTTCGGAACATAAAGTACCTCAGAAGCAAACAAATATCATAAACGAAAAATACCCTCTACTAATGCTACGTTTCTAATTTTGCCTTTGAATTATTTTTTAACATAAAAAAATTAATTGTTTTTTGCCTACACTTGATACATTTATGTTAAATCATTTTCTAAGCAGTGAATATATATATTAACATTCGTTCAATCCTTTATGTATATAAATAGAATGAAGTTTGTTTTCATAATAAAAAAAATGAATGACTATTGCATACATTTGTATGAAAATTTGCTCAAAGAACTGGATTAGAAAATAGAATATTTTATAGGAGTTAAAGGGCCCGGTGGAAACGTTTTCTTTTATTTGAATGTTTATGCGCTACTACGTCGATTGTCTGGACATATTTAAACAAAAGATAGCACAAAATACACATACGTTCCGTCTAGCATCAGTGAAAAGTTCCCTTGGGATAACTAAGAAATATTCTTTGCGAATATAAACATAGATTACATTACGTCACGAGAATATTGAGAGAACATATAGAAATATAGAGGGCGCTTTAGGCTTCAGAAGAGATATTGCAGAGATTTAACCAAATATAAAGTTAGCGACTTATTCAATTAAACTACTACGCCAATCTAGTGTTACAATAATAATAGCAATTATATTGTTAAATGACAATAGAAAGTGTATTGACATTTCTTTTATTATATTAGACAGTCTATTGAGACAGAGAGCGGTCTGTGTACCGCGACTGTCCGCGACGCATCCGAATATAATGCGTCACAAGCTAGAGCTACCGTCCCTTTTTATAAAAAGTTCTGGTAAAACGAAATAGGTAGGTGGGGCGATCAGGTGATGTCGTCCGATTCGATGATAACATTTTTTCTAAACTACTTTATTTTTAGCGCAACTACCCTATTTTTCTTATAAGCGACAACAAACGCGAGATTATAATTTTCCTAAGTCGTTAGATTGCGAACGACTGAGCTGTATGGAGAATTACAGCAATTTTACGATTATCCGAATTCTAATTTATTTTTATTTTATTTTTTATTTATTTATTTAGGTTTGCCAGTGGTTACTATACTATACATAATTAAGTTATTTTATTCTAATAAAACACTTT
>DWON01009707.1:0-11227 GCA_018251015.1 Phocides pigmalion okeechobee | reverse complement strand
AAGGGGGGAAGATCTGTGAGCGCCCCCGGGGGGCGCCCCCCCCCCCCCCCTCATGCCCCGCCGTAAAGCAACATGTTCTTTATGTATTGTGATTCAGTTGGGGAGATCTGGTTGCCGGATACACATTATAGGAACGCATCCGCGTCCATCCTTAAATAGAACTTCTGTTCCATTTTAGATTGGCCATGGTTGTCGTGGGCTGCAGTGACCACTTAAAATCAGGTGGTCTGCATGCCCGTTTCTTACTCTTTCATAATAAAAAAAACTATATTTTATATGAGGTTGGTTCCATATGTCTATGAGCAGTAGTAACCACCTACCAACAGATGGACTACGTGCTTAGTTGCTACTGTATTCTCATAAAAACACTACCAAATAATAATAAAATTTACGACGATCTCAAACATGTTAATATATTTATTGAAGATACCTATAAACAAAAGGTTGAGATTTTAAAGGTGGGAGAACTATAGTTCGACCGGGGAGGTACCACCGCCGCCCTTGTACCCCGCCGTAAAGTATTATTGTGGTTCGTTTAGAGAGGTGCGGTTCTCGGCTACATTTTGATGCGAGGTGACCATTTTAGTCCTCACGCGTAGCAACGTATCTTCGTTGGAACTCATATAGAATTTCTGTCGTGATCTATTGGCTGCGACTATTTAACATCAGGTGGTTTGAATGCTCGTTTGCTACTCTCATATAAAAAACAAATAATAATAAAATATACGGCGATCACAAACATGATAATTTATTTATTGTAGGTACCTATTTTTATGCTCCACATATGGTCATATAAAAAGTGTTTAAAAAGAGTAGATTCCTACTATCTTTTGCCACCAAAAAATAATACAGCACAAAGTAAATAAAATATTGACTTTATAAAATACATACTAATGAAAATGTACAATATCACATTATGTTATCAGGTAAATTATTAAACTTCATTTAATTTAAAAAGTGAACAACATTGATATCTTCATTAATTTTTATTCCAAATAGGTATACCTTACACACACCACTTTGCTCCACATGATGTTAACTGGTTGACTGAAGTTCATGGTATGCTCCATAATAAGTCAATATCCAATGAACCAAAAATCCACATTTGAAATAGATTAATAGTAAAAAGCCTACGATTGCATTAAGATACAAGAGTGCATACATATTTAATGCATATATAATTATGTAATAAAAAACTAAATCACCTGAGTAAATTGAACAATGGATATAATTGAGTAGTTACAATAAGCATCAAACCTTCCAATAACTTCATTTGTCGCAGGGTTTGTCAGCTCAATCCATTCACTAGTCTTGGACTCCACAAATTGGCCATCAATATATAGCTTTGTTGTCGGGGCTGAGCTGCTGTAGCTTCTACGTAGCAATAGTTGAGACTGGAAAAAAATTATTATATAAAATATTAAATCAAATATTCTCAATCTATTTTATTTCGTTACGCCCATAATAAAGCGGAATGATGTTATAATCAAGGATTGTAAATCTGTACAAGTTTATAACCAGGATTATTTTTTTATTTTGTTGAGCAGAATCTCAACAAAATAAAAAATATATATTTACAATATTTAATACATATGACAATGCATTCTATATGAAATCTTTATGCCAAGCATGCATTATAATTAGATAATAATTTAAATCAGAAATTATAGTTGTGTCGACATATTCAGTATTATTTTTTGGATAGATGTAACTGATATGTTGATTTGTACTATTGCATTTGTGTGTTCTATATTTTATTTTGTTTAAATATAAAAAACTAACATATGTGCAACTGAACTTGGATTTTATAAACATTTTGTTAAGGAAACCAGAGAATATTTTAATAATGATAGGTACAGTAATGATTGCTTATTATGGATGAGTGGCAACTACTCTCATGCCTGTGATCATATTCTGGAGTAACTCCCAGAGAAAGCACTCCTCAAAGTTTGCAAGTTGGTAGAACCTGTATGGTTTCACCAGATATCACAATCAAACCCCATTTTTAATGCTTCCATGACACAATTTTTACATTTCTGACAAAAAATGTGATCACTTCCTCATGTGTGCATGAGAAGACCATGTTAGTTCTCAGAAGTAAGGATTCCTTTTCTATATTAAGTTGATTGGATGGCAGTCAACGCTTACCATCAGGTGCACTGCATGTTCATTTGCTACTTCTATTACATAAATAGTAATCATCATTATAATGTAACAATTATTCTGAGTTTAATTATACTATAGTAATTACTTTTATATATCAAATGGTAAGAAAGGTGTTTCTAAGCATTGTTACAAATATCAACCTTATATTTACACTACTGTGGCAAATTAATGCAGATTTTTAAATTCATAAATCAATACATTTGCAAGTGGTCTCTTTTTTAGACAGATTCAGGATTGTTGCGCAAAATGTCCATGTGAATTATTGAACAAACGTGATGAAACTGAAATACAAAGCTACTGCGCAACGGTCCACAATCCACTGGTGGCAACTATAAATTATGTAGTCACTTTAAATACCAAATTTCATGAATCATGTAACAGGGTCCTCTTTGTTTTTCTGATAAACACTTCTGTGGGAGCTTTCCATTGGTAAGTCATAAGTTACCTGCTACTATATTTTTTTATATTTTGCCAAAAAGGGAGTGTTTAACAATAATATTTATTTATTTGGTGAAGGATTTGCAGTCCTAGTCATTATATTACCTAAAATTGAATTTTATAAATAAAATAAACACCATATATAATAAGAAACATAGATTAATAGATAAATATAAATATAAATACATAGTAAACATTTGAACTAAAATGTATACATGTGCACCATATGTCTACAATTTTTTCCAACAATTCTTTTAAATGAAATATTTCTAAAAACTAATACTTAATTTATTTAATCAACTTACATAATTTAAAGAATATCCTTAGACGGAGTAGGTGTCTGTAAATAGTTGCATGCATCAGAATATATGTGAAATGCAATGACGGCGCGCTTTTGCGTGCTTAACTTGTTTAAAATTAAATAAGATATATGGCAACGTTAAATGTTAATTTGATTAAAATGTAACAACTTACTTCATTTTTCAGTAATTTCAGCATTGCCGAGGCCATGATTATTTAAGTATATCACTTAACGAGCGCCTTTTATTCAGATGGGGCCCCTGACAACCGAATTTATACTGAATGATTAAAAAAATATAACCGGCGCGATTACCAGTTTAATGTAGAAACTATGCGCGCGGTGTTGTGAAGTTCTGACCTTCAATTGATAAAATTATTCTAGTCGGCGTCTCCCACCCGCGTGACCTACGTCATCGTCAATAGTTTTCAATTTCCCGTTCGCAAATGTTTTTCTTATGCTTTTAATTTATACAATAATTTGAGTGCTATTAACACGTTTCGTTCTCTTCGAAAATTTTACTTATACAAATACTAAGATAAAAGGATGAAAATTTAAGTTATTTTGAAACAAATAAAATTCAAAATAAATAAATAAGCAACACAAAATTTTTACAATAAATCTAATAAAAATATTAATTACAATTATAATCCCTTCATCTACTTATTTACTTTTGACAACTCGAGTACTTATCAATTAGTGATGTCTTAATGTGTCACCGATGCGATTCTTGTAACAATCGACTTTATTAAAAAAATCGATTAAATATCTTAATATTACATTTTTTTCATAATTTTGTATTAGTTTATAAATGCATAAGTTTGTTCGAATGTATTGATGCTTGTTACTATTTCACGCAAAACTATTGAATGGATTATAATAAAAGTTTACTAGTCAATAATTTATGAAAATATTGGATAAATATTAAGTTGGAAAAACTCTATCACCTGCTAGCTTTTATAGCGTGCGCTTCAAAAATTATAAGAAATACACTAATATAATGTATAGTGGAAGTGTTTCTTCCCGACGCAATTTTAATTCGAATGCAAATTTTGCAAAACATAACAAATTGATTCTAATCAAAATAAATAGTTTGATATTTAAAATACTAAATGATGTATTCTGATATCTATTTTACAATACATAATTTGGATTACTGTTTTTAAAGTTGAGAAGGTGTGAACGTGAATGCGCGTTTTATAATTGCCTATCAATAATTATAGATCTCCATAGCTATTTTTATGTCAAAACTAAATTAACTGACTTGTATTCGTGTTTTTTGTTACAATGCGGTATTCAACACAAACTACCATTCAATAATTTTGAAATCTGGAAATCCGTGATAAATATTGATATCTGTCAATATGCTTTATTACAAGATGAGTACCGAATACCACTTTATATGCTGAATAACGACGGAGCACCTTATTTATCGTATAAGTGTGTTTTTTTGTTAAAACTTGTCGAAGTTCTGAAAATTTTAAATCTGCAGCTTCTATCAAAATTAGAACATATTTTTGCGCACTGAATTGTTAAGTGATAATCAGTGACTAACCAGTATTGACCGAACCTTTCTTAAATATACTTGAGATTTTTCTTAAGACTTGAAATGTAATGTAAAAACATTAGAAAGAAATGTAAGTGATAAATATTATCGATTCGGTTAAGATGACATATTGCGAGGTCTAGCATAGGAAATTCCGCAATCAGTAAAATGACATTGACACCATATTAGTTGACATTTAAGTAACTGACAGGATAAATATCCGTTCTCTGCGGTTAGAGTATGTTTTTTTACGAATGTATTATTCGATTATTACACATATATTAGAAGCATAAGAGTACCAATATATGCTATTAAGGTAATAACGTATATTGTACAACTGAAAAAATTGAAATTGAATTTGAATTTGGAAAACCTGTGCCACCTCAAATACAATATCTGTATGTCTTATAGCAGCCATGTAGTTATGATGTGTTCTGCTTTGAGATATAATATAGGGCACTTTAGTTCACTTTCACAAGCTGTTCTGTTTAAGCCATTAGATTTGTTTATCTTTTTAGGCCCTTAGTGCAACACCTGGGAACAACTTTAGGTAACAGTTTTGCTATATATGAGAGACATTTTTCTAATGCAATGAGCACTCACAGTAAATGCATTTTCAATTGTCAAACCAGTTACATGGCTTGTGGACATGGTTAAATAGTGGCGGCAAGGAAGATCTTGAGTGGTCATAGTGGTCAATGTATCTATCCTTCAGCTGTTTATTTTTCTTTCTTGGGTTCCATAACACAGCACACATTTTTACAAAATAGATTTTGCACTGTATCTAATTTTCAGATTTATTTCTTTTTTTTATAATGTGACACAAAATACAACTACAGGACCAAAGTCCTACCTAAGCTCATATGTAGATGTGTTGGTAGCTGAGGACTGAATGTAAATGTACCCATCAATATGTTGCCTCATGGAAGATTATGTCATTGAAATATCTCTTTTAGGTATCTCTAGCTATAGCTCCAATCTAATTTGTTGTTAGAAATAATGCATCTATGAAAGTTTATAGCATAAAGAGAATCTGAAAAAGGCACTATTTTTGGAGCCCCCATCTATGTATATCAAACAATCATTTGCTCTAATTCTCATACACCACAACAACAGTCACCACATTTATTAATCAATAAATGTTGTGACTGTCTATGAGAATTAGACCTATATTACTGAGGTAAATATTAAGAAATTCTTTTTAACTGTATGTGTATGAGACTCACCTACTTTTATAATTTAGTATCACATAATCACAAAATAATAAAACATGTTGTTCTAATTTACATGAAAAAAAAAAGAAATTGAGATTGTGTATACTTACTTCCTTGGGTATATTGATGGGCCCACATGGTTAATCATCCTTATAACAATATTCAGTTCTCTAAACAAGGAATCCTGGAGAGTGACAATATGCACAAAGTAACAGTGGTTCATAATTTCTAACTAGTTATGTGGTGCATATCTATACCTTTGGTTTTTTGTCATACTTTGAATGGATATGGATATTCTTTATTAAATTTCAGTATGTATATGAAATTATGAGTGGCAATGAAATTATGATAAATATTAACAAATATCATTTGTAAGGCACATCTATATCACACAAATTATGTACTTAATTGATTCTGGCAAGTTGTCGTTATAGTAAGTAAAATTGTTCCTCTTTTACATAAAAGGATACCAGATTTTTTTATGAATTTATTCAATCATTCAATATGTAATTCACCAGTCTCAGCCCCCATGATGTAAGAGCGATAGAATTGATGAAGGCAACGGATTTGTTGTTACCTTATTGTTCCTTGAGTCTTTGATTATTTATTATGACTAAGTAGGTAATATTTTGACTCATGTCCTTGAATGATTTCACATTTAGCTTTCGTGAACTATGATAAAATGAGTTGATTTTGTGCTAAAAGAAATTTATATGAGAAAATCTTTGTTTTACTTAAAGTTTATTTTAAGTAACGCTTTCTGTCATTTTATTGGCGTCAGAGTCAAAGGGGCCTGACTTACGTAGACAACTCTATCTCTTAACACTTTCACTGCGGCGCGCATGTACATTTTAAATCGAGTCAGGATTTCGACAGCCCTAACTTGAGTTCTTTTCTTTAGACTGAAGATATGCAGCAATTCACACAACTATTGTATTTTTTAGCATCCGTAAAACATTTACGAATGCACAGACGTTGTTTCCTCTCGCAGTCTTGTGGCTCCGATATAAACCCAGCACTTTCGTTCGCCCGTAATCCATACAAATTTGTCGGTACAACACAGGTGTGCAGGAGCCGCAAGCGTGTCGCGTCCAGAATTACACAACAGTGTTGTAGCCGCAAGGAAAGCGTTAAATCTACATTGTACTACTGAATCACTAGTTAGTACTTCAGTATTCATATCTATATAATTATTTACTATGTTATTGATGGGCTGCAGTAAACACTCGACTACTTATTACATATTTTTTGTCACACTTGAGCCATAAAAATGGAATAATTCATACATATCAATTCATTTTGCAAGAAACAAATCAAAACACTTATGCACAATAGTCTATTCATACTGCTGAAAGATTCTTTTGTAAGTTTTTGCGTAATGTCCGCATACATAAGCAGTTACATGTCCTAATCATGGTTAGGTAAGTACTGAATTTATTATGTAAGCAGTTATTATTTATACAAGTAGTTTCCTTTGATATTTATTACCTACGTTTAGTATTTGCATACATTTTATTTAATATTTGTCTGGTTATTGAACTATATGAAGAGGTTATCGAACTACATAAGCATGTGAGAGGTAGTTCTTGATTTGTGTATATACTGATTGAAAAGTAGACTTGTTAAAGACTATAGTTATATACAGGAGATACCACCGCCTTCATAATCCGCCGTGAAGCTATTTTTATGTTTCCATTGGAGATGTGCGGTTGACAGGTATATTTAAAAGCGAGACGACCTTTCTCAGGAGTAGCAATGCATCTATGTATGACCTCAGATAGGATTACCGTCATGTTTGAAGTTGCATGCGATAGTTCAAAAGCGGCAGCGACTACTTAACTTTATGTGGCCTGCATGGTCGTTTGCTACAAATAAGTAATATTTTTTTACTAAACTTTTTATAGAGAAAGTTAAATTATGTGGGTATCTAAAGAAAATGTTGATTATATAAGACGGTGAGAAATCGTGTCCCAGCTTTTTGTTAAGGAATATTTTAAATAATATTTAACGTATTTTTTTTTATTATGTAAGATACTGTAATGTCCTAATTATTAAGACGAGTTCTCGATAAAGATATGATTTAGAGTAGAAGTTTGAATTCGGTAGTACTAAGTGGATGGTTATATGACAAGAGTTTAAATTTGATCCCTCTCGCTAGGAGCCTGGATCAAAATAATAGTACTTTTTCAAATCGATCTGTAAGTAGTTAAAAATTAGAAAATATTTTTTTACAGAAATACCTCCGTTATACCTTATAAAATTCTCATAGGTATTTGAATTTCTAGCAATGCCCAAAATAATCTCGTGCTCAATCGTTTTATTAGTCGTTCCCGATGAGTATTATGATGATAGTGGTCGGTATTATGTCTAGCGTAGTAAGGAACTCTTCTCACGTAGAAGCTAAAGGTCCACTGTTAGGGATGATTAAGATTAAGTTATATCAATATCAGTAGGTATTCCTTTTTGTGAAAAAGAACGTAAATTTGCAGTCATCTGAATGTAAATGGTCATTGCTTTCCATTAACATCTATTATTATCATTTATTTCATTAATCAATCCCAATTATGATTCTTCAAAATGAAGAATCAAAATTCAAAATCGAAAGTGTGTCCACCACATTTCAAACTCAGAATACTGGCTGTATTTTGAGATTGACGTTCACTTTTTATATGAAGTAGAATTAGGTGTAGTGAGAAATGATATCGTCCTCGAAATGAGTAGTAAAATTTCAAAATAAAGTATGTTTGCCAAATTTTACCGGTTGGATGGTGAAGGTTAAATCGCAAATACATTTTTATATTAAAATTAAATACCAGACGTTGATAGTGTCACTTGACTAAATAAATGAGAAAGAAACGTTAATAACAAATGAATGGGTATTTATTATCTATACTTCTATATATATAAATAAAAACGAAGTGTCTGTTTGTAAAATGAAAATAATAGCTTTTTAATGAGCGCATAAGAAAGTGTATACTGCACATATATACAAAAACGCAATTTTTATTTTTTTTACTTTCTGTCTGTTTGAACCGGTTAATCTCCGAAATAGGTGGATCGAGTTGTACCAGGTAATCTCTGAAATAATTGAGCTGATTTCGACGGGCCTTTCACTGGCAGATAGCTGATATTGTGAGTAAAATAGGGATCCATAACAAATACCCATAAGATGAAATATGTCTGCAGCTAGTTCTTACATGTGTGTTCAACTATATATCGTAGGTACGTAGTTTTAACTTTAAACATCAGTGAATAGGTATCTCTCTAAAAACTTGATTAATTTTTGACTAAGTAGGTACAATAATGACACACATTGGCGAGGTAACCCAAGTATTTTACATCCGGTGGGGTTGGCGCAGTTTACAACGGATCCGTTCATCCTCGAACACTGCGCTTTGTTGATAAGCTACCACTTGATCAAACATTTAACCACATAATATAAAATTATATTTTGTAGGTAGGTGTTACCAATATGTCGTTGTCATATAAAGAAATAGTTTTAATATTTATATGACACATACAGATAAAATAGAAGAAAGGTATATCTATAAACAATCTAGACATTTTAGTTTTATATATCTGCAGCGCCATCTGGTACACAATTGATAGATATAATTGCCTAAAAACTACAATAATTTTAACATATACAGTGCCATCTATTATTGGAATACAGTAATGCATATGTAGTTTTATAATACCACAGGCTAAAATGTTTCCGATTAATATTTCGGTACATTTTTTACATGCATATTCTATTCCAACATTAAATAGGACAAGGTTTAAACTGAGGTCAATTAAAGATCGTTATGATTGTTGCCTGTGACTGTTGTTAGATTTCAAAAGTAGATGTGACAGTGTTTTCAGGTATAAAGGATATAGGAACAGCAGAGTCAAAGAAAAGTAAAAAGTTTGTGTCAGTTCCACCGGAGGGAAGCCTATCGGGATGTCTGAAAAAAAAAACACTTCAGCTTGTTATCAGATTATTTTGGACGAAAATAATATAGTTTACTGTACAGTTAAAGGAACAGTTGACTACATTTTTAGAATTATATACAAATGGGATAAAATATGAAATACAGACAACCTTTAGAAAGAGAATATACCAGTAAGAATGAATGGGGCAGAGTGTGTAAATGAAACAATAAAAAATAAGACAATTAAAGTATAAGTTAAATCATAATAAACAACCATATCATAAATTAGGTACCTAATTGTTTGTTGTAGGTAAGAATTATTCAAGTAGGTAAGGTGTACCCGTTTTACTTTGTCTACGAGTATTATTGATACCCACATGTGTGTTCATTTTTTATACATAGAGAAGATGATAAATATTGTTTAATATTCAAGACATTTTAGTTTGTGAGCCCTTAAAAGGAAAATAATCACCTAATATTATCATACTCTTCAACTTTAATTTATTTGCTGTAAGTTAATATCTTCGCTGCTGTCAGAATAAAACAATACGAGAAGACTGCGCGGAGGTCTTGCCAATGAAGAAAACAAATATTTGCATATAACTTTACGACTGCAATGATGATTGATCATATATTTAAAGATAAAGATAGTATGCCCTATAGTTAATTTGTGCGGCTGCACAGACACTTGAAGTTACTTGAATAGTCATCTATTATACAAATATGATAGGCTACCTACACTTAATCTTTTACTGACACTAAATGAATCTTTTGTATCTGAATGTTTGCAACGAATTGAAGTTATTCTCGCACATTTTTACTTCATATTATCAAAGTACTCACTAGACACATTAAATGCGAGAGGAAAAAGATTGACAGGTTTTTGTACCGTGGTTATTTACCGGTGGATATAAGAAAATACTATTAGTAACTAATAAGCACTCAATGACTGTTCCGTCTCAAAGATATGTAAACAATACCCGACCACACGATGATGGAGTCACGTAGACTCAACTTCCAAGATCTCTGTAGTATTTCAATAGTATAAAGTAAATAGGTTGTTTTCGTCTTAGTTTATGCCTTATTCCAAGGGGCGTCGTTGTCAGGATCTTCCTGAACTTAGGAATGAGGAAAGAAAACTGCGTGTAAGAAAATTATGTAAATGTAGTTGTCTAGATAGTTTTGGAAACAGCCAATAATTTTCACAGGTAAATATTATATTTATTTACTACAACAAACAGCCACCGCAATAAAGCTGCGATAACACACGCACACAGACACAGGCTTCAAACTTTTACAATCCTTATTTATAACTAAAATCCAGATTTTTTACGAGTTACACATCAACTAATTTTCATGGAATCGAAGCTATCAGAATAAATACGAAACATTTATATTATAAAGTCTCCAGTTTCGAAAACGAATATACGAGGGTTATTCGAATTCTACGTAACTAATTTCAACATATTCCAATCTGCTCGCCTAATGAACATTACAAACAGCTCAATCAATTATATATAATACATATTGGTAGTTTTGTAACTTAAAAGTATTTATTTACAATATTGATATGTTATTTACCTACACTTACCCTTAATACAGAACAACATACGAGACAGTAAAATATTAAGAAAAATTCCAAGGATTCAAA
>DWON01009706.1:0-11228 GCA_018251015.1 Phocides pigmalion okeechobee | reverse complement strand
ATGAAGAACATGTTGCTTTACGGCAGGTTATGAGGGTGGCGGTGGTGCCGCCCCGGGCGAGCTCTAACGGCTCTACCGCCTTTAAATTTATTTGAAATAACCTTGAACATAACTATTCAAAAACAGAATAAAATATTATGTTAATCTGTATGCTATCACAAACCTTTTACAAAAGATACGCATCCTTTCAACTATTTATATTAATACTATTAATGAACGTGTTATAATCCACTGTATTTATATGTATTATATCATTATAATACATATAAATATAATGTATGATATTAGTAATATAAAAGACGATGTTCACTGTACCAATTGGTAATGATATCGATATATACACCAGTGACGTCGAAATACCACAGGCTTATCGACCATAATACCCATGAACCGAGGTCCTATTCGCTGGTAATAATAGATTAGATGGGTCAATCAACGTCACGGCTGTACCGTAGGCAAAACAATACACATTGTTCTCCAAGATCAATCGCACGATCCATTCAGTTCCGTTTCTATGGCAAATAATGGCCAATGTGTATCCAGAGCACAGTATAGGTTCACATTTTTGTGTTCTCTGCTTATTTCCTACAACATACATCTGAAAACTACACACAGAAAACGTATATGTAGTTTTTACAAATCTAAACAAACTTCTACACGATATCATGTAGTGTAAACAACAAAGTATTGTCTAGTAACGGGTTGATGATGATCAATATTTCAGTATTAGCAGACACCTGAATAACAATGTGATACAGCCACATTCGGACATTTTTAGTTGTCTGAAATATTTATAGCACACAGGTTTTATGCATCCTAACTGCTGTTACAACTGTAAAACATATCGTCAACGTTTTACTAAATACGAATAGACCCGCATAGCAAAACACGCTAATCAAAATATTCGCATTAAACACAAGCAATTTCGGGTTGAAATAAAACACTTTCTTATAATTGGCGTTTCATTTTAAGAGAGTAACCGTAGACTCTCACACTGAATATATTATTAGGTAACTATATCAAGCTAAGTCAGGTTATATTTATTTTTTACTTATTAATCAATAAGTTATTCATTACGTTTCGTATTTACTTATACGAATTAACAAGATTTGACCTGGATACTAAGTCATGTTTAAATTTATAACATTAAGCTTCTCATTAATTTTATTATAATTTCAGTTTTTCTACAACATTAGGCACTTAAAAATGATAAGATTTAAAGGTATTGAATAGATCTATATTAATAAATATGTTTCAGTAACAGCAAACTTACGACTTATTTTTATTTTCTTTCCATATCTTTTAGTTATAGGTCACCGCGATAACCGTCAACCACTTCTCTCTACTCTACAAAGTTATTACTCAACAAAATATATAAAATCTTGTTAAAATTCAGTCGCTACGGTAAACTGTGTACAGCAACGTGAAATACGAGTAGGAGGTTGTCAGAATCTGAAAAAAATAAAAAATAAACTCGATGTAGAGCTCGGGCAAGCAATAGACTTTCATGACCAATTCCATCTCATACCATAACAGGTTAAATGCAGTTTCCACTCACGGAATTGCAGCTAACATTCACGAGGCTTCCTAAAACACATCTTTGAAGCATCTCAAGAATTATCACTCGTCTAAAAATTAATGGCGAAATTTGTACACAGCCCCGGGATTAATGAAGTAATAAATTTATTCGAAGGCTTACTTAGCCGTGATTAGTCTCCATCTTTGTTTTTTTTAAGTTAAAGACGCACACTAACAGATAGAAGGTACATGTACACAAAATACTACATAAATTAATATTCTAAAACATCTTCACGTGGTAGAAATAATGAATGAAGATATCGTGTTGAAATAATGAAGAAATGGCAGCTATTTACCTCAGAAGTAATACCTGATACGTATTACAAAATTAATTATCACTTGCTGGTGAAGAAAAACATTTGAGGACACTTGAAACCCCTAGAGTTCCATAAAGTTATCAAAGGTCTGTGAAGTTTGATTGAACAGGAATTGTTGGACGTGGCCAGCGTGGTGGACTATGGCTTAATCCTTTTCATTCTGACAACGTTTCTGTGCTCAGCCATGAGGCAGAAACAAGTTAATAATGATTATGATAAAAAATATAATATTTATGCTTTAGATAGACCTTATTTACATTTTATGTATACGTGGAATTTACCGAAAATATTAGAGAGCTTCCACATCACACTCGTTATATTTTCGGCAACATACATGTAAGTACAAATTTCGTTTTAACCTCGCGAGTAATTAATCTAATAATACAGGTGTAGCCGCGCATAGAAACTACAGAATATGGAATTTCGCATAAAGTTTACTTACAGTTTACAAATTTACTTTAGTATTTTGTGAATATATTAAAATAATATTTTGATATAACCTATCAATCATACTAATTTTTTATGTCCTATTAGGACTGATAAACTTGATATGATTTGATAAATAGAAAATTGTTAGACCAACAACCATTTGGAGCGTGAAGCGATTATTGCGTATTAGTATAGTTACCGAGCCATTTGCATATATTTTTTATGTGAGAAGAGTAGCAAACGAGCATGCACACTACTTGATGTTAAGTACTTGCAGCCCTTAGACATCCACGTATAACCACAAACATTCCCAAAATCCTATCTGAGCGCAAACGTAGATACGTTGCTACTCCTGAGGACTAAGATGATCGCCTCGCATCAAAATGTAGTCGGCAACCGTACCTCTCCAACCGAAACACAAGAAATGCTTTACGGTGGATTATGAGGGCGGCGGTAGTACCTCCTTGGTCAAACTATAGTTCTCCCACCTTTATGAAACCATTTTAGTTAGCAATGCGTGTGCCATTCATTTCAGATGGGACTTTTAAAGCTTTGACAGAGCTTTTTAGAAGTAATACGCCAATTAGAAAATCATTATAATATGTTTTAAGGATAAAGAAAAAGATTGTGAGGAAACCTACATGCCTAGGAACTATCCACTAATTTTTCATATACGTGTGAACTTCCAACATGCACTTGGTCAGCGTGACCAATGCTCATTATGAAAATCCCATGCCTATAGTGGCCAGGTAATATATTGATGATAATGGATTGTGATGGTGGAAAGATAGTGATAGTTTGATGATACAGTAATATATGATAAGTAATAAATGAAAAAGCCATCTTGTATAAACATACCGAGCTATATGTAGACATCGTAATAGAGCGGAATTTGAGCGCAGTGAAATATAGCGGTCTTTTAGATCTGTAATAAAGAAATAGAATTAAAACTAAATCTTAGCTTATAAAACATATGACATTCTGTTATATTTTTTCCTTTTTCAGTTAACTGTTTGTTCGATACTCTTAATTAACAGATTTTTTGTGATTTCTCTACATTTTTCATGGAGGTTCAGATAATAAAGTAGTTCACATATTTCGTCTGCATTTGACTAGTGGCGAAGACAGTAAACTCGGAGATATTTTATGGTCACTCAGCCATTTTACTGAAATGAGTAAAATTACTGTGGTATACGGACAGACACTGACGGACACTACGAAATTTTACGGGTTATATGTTAGGTATTTGGCTACAGAGCCCTATATCTATCTAGAATACTAATGTTTTTACTATCTCCTATTCAATAACACATGAGTAGCACTGCAGTATTATAATGGATAACAAAAGTTGAACTACCTTTATTACAAGTCCCCTACAACAGAGACCAAAAGGTGTGGATTCATTGCAATGCATAGCGCTTCCAGCTCCCACGCGGTTCCTATCCAAATGGGTTTCAGAACCTTTTTTGTACCAATTCTACACGTTACATACGTACTTATTGATAGCACAAACCTTTGCATAAGTAGGATTAGTGTGCGCCGGCATCGTATGTTTGTATTGTACCACCCGCTCTCGTAAACTGCATCTCCCACACCTGAGCTCTGCAATGTTTGTTGTAAACTAATTTAATATAAATTACTTCCACGAAACCAAAGCATGAAAAGTGCAAACTAGGAGTTTGAAACTGTTTTATCATGACAATGAATAACTTGAGTTTTATGTCTTTTAATCTGTATTGACTTCGTCTCCCAATTTTATTGAAATATGACATTTAAAAACCTTAAAACGCGCTATGTCAATTCAATTTAAGCACAGTTATTTTGTATAAACCTGTAGACGCACTTACAAATTGACAGTGATACCAGCGTCAGCCTTGAAAAATAAAAAACAACCTTAAACGGGCCACGCGACGGCTATAGAAATAAAGCCAATGCGACCACAAGTACCAAAAACGTGCGATAACTACTTGTGGTTGTCGATATAAGCACGCTTTGGCCGTAACATGACGTAGCATTTTTTGATATGCCATGTTAGAAGTGTTGGCGTATTGTACCCGATAGTGAACTACTGTGGGGTATAAAGGTTACTAGCTTCGTGTACAAAGTAACTGGATTATATGGAGAGTCCATATATGTGAAACGAAGTTTCTCCTGAATTATGACCTAGGACATTAAAAATGGTACAAAGAGAGTTTTCCTTCAAAGCCCTACATTGGCGACTTTTCTAGTGTTGGATATGTCCATAGACAACGGTGATTGCTTTCGATCATGCATACAAGCCAACCTTTTCGTTATGCTAATCTATAAAAAATAATGTACACAATTTTACCACCTGATTGCGATATTTTGTTACCTACCGAAGTATAGATGTCATCCGCGTACCAGCACAGAATTCCAACTTGTGTCATAGCTGCTCCTAAAAAAAATTTGTTGCTCATTGCCATCCACGGATCTAAAAGCTTTGAAAATAATAATTGTTTAATTGTTATGTCATGTTACATTACTCGAATGAAACGTATGTCCATAACACTTGAACTTATCTTAAATATTTTGTTAAACTTGTATTTTGATCTTTAATTAAGTTTATTAAAAAGTTACGTTTTAACTTTTTCTAGAAATGGCAAAAGAAGTTTGTGAAGTTAATTTATTTAGTCTAGAGCAATTTATTATTCGTAGAATTGTATTTCAGTAAATAAAAGCAAATGGCATAATTTATTATTAAGATCTATGACAGCTGGGATAGTTATCAGCCGCCATCTTGGTTTTCTTTAAGTCAGCGACGAACATAACCTTTGCATATTACGAACTTTGTATATGTGAACAAAAACATGATATTTAATATACTTAATGTCCTAAAACTTCCAAGTAAAGGGTAAACCAAGATGGTGGCTGAAAACTCTGCCAATATATCCATAATCCTAATCAAAAGTAAACAGATATTATTATGATAACAATATTCAACGCTAAAATGTCATAACACTTACGATATTAAATACAACACAGCATATGTCGACGGAGCTCAGAAGGACATTAATAAGATTCACCACTGAGAAGGCATCTTCTAAGTCATTACCGTAACTGTAATTAAAGTCATTTAATTGAAATTTCTAAGTATTTCGTATACACGACTTTAACTACAGCAAAATTTAAATTTTAATTCGTTGAAAACTCATTGATTCCTTTACTTTGACAAAAAATCCTGCGGGCGACGGAAATACCTGGTTAAATATTTACTTAATCAATGCTACGTAGGTACTATGTAAAGAGGTGCTTGAAGTAATTTTAAATTTTAATTTCGTTCGTCTTTATATAACGCGCATGGTGCAACGTTCACCACACCGACATGCCTCGTAAAAGGTTCAGGTTTCGAATCCCGGCCAAGTGCACATATATTTCATACATTTATTTAATCTTTTTGGTTACAAAATCAGACATACTTAATAAGTCTCTGATGTATTTTAACTACAGATACAATTTCGCTATAACAATCCTGCATTTCACCCGATGTGTCTCCGCTACGTATTCCCGTCTGTAAAGTACCCAGTCGTCGAATTTTCATTTGTAAAATTTGTAGCAACATGCTGATATGACTTGCCATCGTCATAAAAAACATGTCAGAACCAAGCATACACCACACCGATACAACTCCTGTAAAGGACAAACAGAAAAAAGTATGCATAAATCAAATACTCGAATTTATATTTCAAAATTTTTAGAATACCACGTATGGCAGATTTAAGGTTTCGCAGCATTTTTCCTAAGGGAGATGTTGTTAAAAATATTTTATAGATATATATTTTGAATAAATAAGATTTGAGTTTAAATTCTAGGTAACAAAAGATTTACATAGTCTACAGTTATTTAAAATAACAAAAAAACCTTTGATTTAAGAATTAAGGAGGAAAATTTTATTTGTTTCAAAGTAATCTTTGAAAAATGTTCATTTCACTCATAGCATACAATCATAACTTATCATATATTCGATATGACAACTATATCACTATTATCAAAACTATGAATAATTTGCTCTTACCGCCGTAAGCTTCAAAGACAAAGGCGAATTCGTGGTATCCCGGCTTGGTCTTATCAAAGGGGTAACACAACAGCCATATATAACCCAAATACGCGGATTTGCCTTGAATCTTCCGGTACAGATATACGATTATTGGAGTCAAGTTATAGAGCCATACGCCTAGTATATTCCAGAATGCGTACCCTGAAAGGCAACACTTGGACTTGTTAGTAAACAAGTGTACATTTGGAGTACCAAAGTAATAATTACGAAAGTCCACAGGAGCCCTAAATTTTTTATTTCCATACTTTTAAAAGGCATTTTTATATTTTAAGAGTAACAAACGAGCGTAACAGCGGTCTAATATTATTTGGGCGCTGCAGTCCATGGATATCCAAAAATACTGCAATCCTATCTGAGGTACCTTTTTATTTTTAAGAATACGTTGGTACAAATAATAAAGGTTGCCTGCCCTAGATATATATGCCCTATAAGGATGCTGGTATTTTGTCTATCTAACTACAATTGTACTACTTATTATAGATTTCTATACGATAATGACCACACAACCTCAAGTTGGCAGCCCTTTTGCATGATAGAAGCTATGATATAAACAAATTCATACAAAACTGTCCTATACGTAAAGCCGATAAGCGTTCACGTTTAATATCTGCGGCTTCCTTATCTTGCACTGAGACTGGCCAGATGTCCTCCAACTCTTTTAGAAGATGCTTGAAAACCTTTCTTTTATACCAAATCGTTAGTAACTTGCCAAAACCTGAAACAAAATTGATTTTGTGGTTATAGGTGTCATGGATACTTGCAAATAATGTCAAGGGCGCTTGTTGGATTTAAATGAATTTGTAGTTATAATTGTATTCTTCACACATAAAAAGTGATTTAAGAGCTTTGGAGAACATGTTAAACAGTCGGTCGCCATTTTAAATGATAGTACGATAAACCTAATTAGAAGCCCTATGAGTGATATCAAATATATTTGTCACCATTTTCCACCCTACCGCCTTCCTTAGAATGGATTGGAAACTCATAATACTGTCCAGGTTTCTCCCAGATTATGGAAAACGACCTATTCCCAACAGTGTGACAAAAAAATACAGCTTGCAGTAAATTTAAGAAAACAGTTTCATGTACAACAAAGAGCCATTAATAACTCAATTACGTAGAGAAACGGAAAGCAAAATAAATCAACGAAAGTAAATTTCTTATTTTTAACAACAAAATAGACTCAAATCAATCAGTCAAGCAAAGCTTGCGATTGATTTTAATTAGTCCACTGATCCGCAAGGGGAAGCCGGAAATTGGAATGTTTCAAAGTCAGTAGATCTACTTGCTATTTAATGAAATTCGCTTGACCTGTAATTGCCGTTTCCTGTGTACTTGTATATTATTATACAGATCGATTGTCAATACCGATCAAGCGTTCGTATTTTTTTGTTGTAAATCTAAAAAATATTCTAATCAAATATGGTTTAAAAAGAACAGAACTATCTAAGCTCATATGCTCGATACCAAAATCTGTTTTAAGTTATTATAACAACAGACGTGCTTACATAGCATGAGAATGTAAGTAAATAATAAAACTTATTTGTATTTTTTATCGTTACTAAAACTGCGGGCCGATAAGTAAACATTACGGTATTTTGTTAAAATTTCGCTTCACGAAAAATAAGTGGTCATATTAAAACACAATTTTTAATTCAAATTTGTTTCGTCAGAATTGTTACTTATATTTGTTATTTGGTCTATTTCCATCTTTTTGTACCTATTCTCATTTGGGGGAAAATGTCCATAGTCACCACGCTGGGCAAGCAGATTGGTGACCGCAGTGTGATGTCAGATCTTCGACAACTAGAGAAAACGCTACTGCCCATTCTCGCAGATTCCCAAAGGAAAAGAAGAAAGCATGCGACAGAGCCTCGTCCATTGATCAGCGGGGTGTACAGCTAGCAGGTGAGGTTAACTTGGGTCCCGAAGGTGTTGGTGGGACCCCTTGCACCCCGTAAGGACCATACAACATGGCTTGCTATAGGGGAAGCCTATGTTCAGCAGTGGACAGTTATAGGCTGACAAGATTATTTCTATCCTAAATTTGAGATCGTTTTGGGCGTTGCAGGTGATAGTTTTGCGTAATATCTAATACAACTGGCGACTCACTCATTGTGTCGTAGCCTACAATGTGCAAGCTGGAGACGAAATCTTCAACTGACGACGATGTCACTAGCTTATTTGCGACATACCCGATCTCACCAGCCAACATGAAAAATAAAACAACCGTTGACAACAATAACCACAAATTCACTGCTATTTTCCAAATCAAATTCTTCGAAGGCTCATCGATAAAAGACAAACCCACTTTACGCGTGCAAAAATTACATAAACCTAAAGTTTTGTGGATTTCATTCTGAGCTATATTTTTGTTTTCTGGCGACATTTTACTAAAGAAGAACAACTCATAACTTTACTACATAAGCAAACTCCAGAATACGATTATTAAAGGCTTTTATAAAGAGAAGCTTTCCTTAATATTTAATTATACGAATAAAGTTACTAAACTGATTATTATATTCGAAAAATCTACTTTTTGATAGAAGTTTTACATTATAGGATTTTTAATACAGCTTATATACATAGTTATAATTCATTGTAGTGTTGTCCGTTCATACGATTAAGACTAGACTAGTTCGTATTAACTTTTAAGACAGTCAGTAAAAAGAAATCCAAAAATATATAATCCCCATCGCCTACAGTAATATACCCTAAGTATCTTACATGACTGTATGCAATGGGAATTACAGGCCCCCCTAAATTAAACGTATCTATCGTAGGTAGATAAATGTAAAAATAAATAAAAACCTCTATGATTGTTGATTTTTCTCAATGAAGCTCAGAGACAAGAATCATTTATTTATACACATATACTTGAAATACTGCGCGTGTAGAGAGCGTCATTATAACTTCTGTTGGTTTATGTACTGTCATTTATTATATTCCAGGATTAAATATAAACATCAATCACAGGCAACGTTTGAAGGCGGAAAACAGTAATAAATAATGAAGGGTTACAACCACGAAACTTGTGGCAATTCTGGCAATTTATTACTTTCTCCAAACTTTTCGTATACTTGTAACCGCCCTCTTGTTTTGATGTCACAAGTTTCTAGTTCTTATCAATATTAAATACGTCATTCAAAATAGAAATACAATATCGTATTAGTCAATATAAATTTTTTTATCATTCAATATTTAAAAATCTACATTATATTTTATTCATTAGTCCTTATTTTATTTAGATCAATATTATTTACATAAATCTTATATTCCTTTTTTTCTTGTATTGTACAGCACATTTTACAAACCATCTAATCTTAATAGGTACAGTCAACTTTAAGATTAATTAAAATTATTTGATTCAGTGATAACCTTAAGTGAAGAAAAAGTGCCTATTACTCTGAACTCACCTGGGTCCGCCTGCGCTAGTTACTCTTTCAATACAATTTTCATTAGAAACTTCTTATCTACTACTACAAAAACGAAGTATTAGTAATTATTTGTATTTATTATATCTTTCAAATTTTATAATATTAATGTGTGTATGTGTGTGTGTGTGTCATTCGTTAACTAGTACAAGTAACTTCTCAAAAAAATACCAACATTATATTTACAGCGTTACAATCAATACTGAATAACCAATAAATAAATTGATCTGTGACATTGAACTGTTCGTCCGTCGGAAATTATAGCAAACGCAATAAATTGGTTCTGCGAAATTAGATCACGTTTCGATACCAGAGCACAGGGAGTGCCTTCTTGTTTATTCCCTTGCAGGATCTTTACCTTTCAACTTTATTATTCTATGGTATATTTATTACTGGCCTTGGAACAGGTAAAAATACCCGATACTAAGAGACCTTGCACACAAGTACATTATTTTTATAAACTACTACTTTTGCTACGGTTACTGCAAGATGTTTTATTAAATAATTAAAATCGTATTGTAATTTCTAACGTTAAACAATTCTTTCGTTTCGGCGAAAAGGTGTGGCTGTCGGCTCACTTACATATGAAAATACTATCTTAGCCTTCAGGTATAGCAACGTATCTACGTACGACAATCAAATTTCAGTCTTGTTTGAGGTTGGGTATGGCTGTCCATGGGCTTCAGCGATCATCCTAATCTGCTACTCTTCTAACACAAAGGAAATATGATATTGTATGATTTATTGTCGTAAGGCGTCATATTGATTTACTCGAATCTGAATTTTCTCTTCGGAAAGCAAAATGTGGTAAGATTCGCCTATACCAAGATCTTGAGCTGGGTTTTGCGGGATTGAGTCACGCCCGGAATCGGAATGGGAAACCGTTTCGTATATTATTTATTGGTAATCCTTTAATTTGTTTGTAGAATTAAATATATTCAAACAGAAAATATTTTATATACTGAATAGAATAAAGTATATTTTTGTACCTTACGGTAATATTGTAAATACTCTAGATATATAATGAAGAATTTTACGTGGGGTTTCTATTTCATATGACGTTAGTTATTAATTTCCTTAGGTGATTACATGTCAAGATAACTGCATAGCATAGTTTGTGATTTCATAAAAAATACAGATTCTATCAATAAGATTATGCAATTAATCAGCATAAAAAAGAATAAGCAAAATGGTTTCACGGAGTAAAGAATAATTTGTTCACATATAGAGAAAAAACCTTCCAAGGAATTGATAATCTTCCTCTTCTTAGTAAATATTTATTTATTATTTATTATACCAAATACAAAAATTGGTACATAAGGCGGACTTAATGCTAAAAGCATTCTCTACCAGTCAACCTTTGGGCTCAGCAGAAATCATCGAAGGCGGTATAAA
>DWON01009705.1:0-11228 GCA_018251015.1 Phocides pigmalion okeechobee | reverse complement strand
AGAACTTCTGTTCTATTTGAGATCGGACGTGGTTGTCCATGGGCTGCAGTGACCACTTAACATCAGGTGGCCTGCATTGCCCGTTTCTTACTCTTTCACCATAAAAAAACAAAAAACGATTAACTATATAATGAAAATATCAAATCGATAATGATATCAAGCACAATGCCATTAGGTACGGTACCGCGCGCGACCTACCCAACACACAAAACGGCTAACTAACGTATTAATTTAGAATTTAACGTTAGAATTTTAATTATGTCCCCTTTTTCTATCCAATAACAGTCGATGAACTTTGTCGGAGTACTGCAAGGTATATTTGTAATTTCTGGCAGATATCATTGTGCGTATTTAGAACTTCAATGTATGGGCTAGATACGCGTACCGCATCTCGTCTCACTCGCAGAGAAGTAGCGTGATAAGGTTAGTCCAGACTACTTCAGTTTTGCTGATCTATGGCCAGAATAGCGATATATTACACATAATCTAACCCAAAACTACGGTTGACAAAGACGCGTTCATGAATAGGTATAGTAACCTTTTTATACAGTAAAATAACAAAAAACATGCCGCTAACCTAAAAATAATCATTGCTGAAAATTAATATCTGTATTAGAGCCCAATTTGGTAAAATGAAAATCTTTACATCTTTACATCTTACAGTTGGTCACAAATGAGCTGTCACTCCTGCCTGATAAAGTTGGAACTATTTTTTTTCGCCTAACCACACACTTAAAACTTAAAGGTACAAGATAGTATTCACTAATATTATTATCCGAAAATGAAGATTACCTTCACAATGGGACCACAAACAATTATACATTTTTTTGCAAAATTGTTTAGTTAATATTAAAAACTTCACTTATCAAAGCATGAAATTAAAATAAATTGTTAATGTATAACTGATAAAACAGATAACAATAGTTCTATTTATATAAAAACTTCTCGAAATTCTATTAAATAAACTTTGGAACACCATCAACTGTAGATAGCGAGTAAACAAGTGAACTTGTGAGGGTGGGCACAATTCACAAAAGGACTACAGATCTCAACATTACTCCGCATTTCTTCGAGAATCGACATTTCCAATGAAATAAATTTCATTGATTACTTTGCTTTTTCTCAGTGTTGCTTTGACATTTCCCGAGACGGTTTAGCGTAGACACGCGTGTGAGTGAGACATGTCACAGCAAATGTAGTATAGCTATTGGCATCTGAATCAGTTTTGCGAACACGTGTGACTATGAAAAATAGTTTATTTTTAGCGGTTGGTGTGTTAACGTTTAGTGTGTCTAGAATGTACACCAGTTTGTATGCGGGTTCAAATCTGGGACGAAATTTTGTGAAATCGTTCTACACTAAATACATAGATTGTTTGAGTTACTTGTGTTATGGTATCTACATATGTGAATAATGGTGTGGTAAACATATTAAAGTAATTTCCACTAGATTTACTATAATTCCTGAATATATGGTCAGTGTTTATATAAATAAGGAAATAAAAGCAATCATTGAATTATCAATTGCATTACGGTGTATAATAAATTGCCGTAATTATTTTCTCTATAACTTAATATTCTCCGTATCCTTTCTTTATAATATAATATTACATATGTGTATGTAAAGTTATTGCCATGTATTCCATGATAGTCTTCTGATGTTATTCTCTCACCGTCCAGACTAAGCTTCATTCTCAACGCTCTCCGATATTTCCAAAATTATAAATTTGTAAAAATAGTTTAAATAACGCAATTACGTTGGTGTTACGTTAAAGGAAAATGTCATGCGGAAATGTGCATACCTTAAAGTTGTTCATAAAATTCTTATGTATACATTATTCTTATGTATACACTGTTGGCAGGAATGCCAACCACAGAATTGAATATTTTATTGTGGCCTAATTACCTTCTTGTGTCAAAAAAAAATGTCAAGTCAATGCTAATGGTAATTATATGTTTTTTTTTTTTAATTTTTTATCGTATTAGAATAGCCAAGAGAAACATTACTTTCAGATTGTAAAGCTATAATAAAAACGCTTTATAAAGAAACATTTACAAGGACCTCGCCAATTTCACAGAATAAACATTGTTACTCTACACAATATTTTCCTCCGAACAATTCGGGAAATGAGCATCTAATAAGTTGAAATATGGTTTTCAACTTTGAAGCGATCTGGTAACGACTTTTCTTATTCTTTCAAAAAGTTTTTTTAACTTCCAAATTATATCACCTTTCATTGTAGGTATGTTATAATAAAATACATATATTGTTCTAATTAAAACTGACAAAATAGTCTTACTTTGATGCGAAGTAAGCGACAAAAGTATTTTAATGATAACAAAAACAAGTATACGAGTACAATATTAATTATTATCGTTCCACCGGCCACCGGTTCTCGTCGCCTGTACTCCAATAATTGTTGTAGGCGGTGAATAGGTGAGGTTGCCGGCTATAGTTATAAATGAGAGGACTATCTTAGTCTTTTGGAGATCAGGAGTCAGGTGTAAGGCGTATAGTGACAATATAACATTAGGTAGACCGTATGCTTGTTTGCTTCTTTTCTAAGATAAAGAAACATCTCATCGAAACCTTCACCAGCCGCTCGACATGGAACTTATCTCAGAATGAGAAGAGTTACCACACAATCCACCACGCAAGCCAAATGTGGATTTATAGGCTTTAAACACCTTAGGGAATGTTAAGCACTCTCAGGCAAGCAGGTTTCGTCGCGATGTTTCCCTTTACAGTTAAATCATTAATTAATTAAAATATAATACGTATATGTCTTATAAACATCAGAGGTACGTTCGAAGGACACTAATCCCGGAGCCCCTATTTGAGCCCGGAATGTTAACGGCTAGGCCTCCACTACACTATTTTCCACAAATTTATAATGTATAAAACAAATATGGTCCATATATCAGCTCTTTATTATTCTTGCCGTCGTCCATGTAGTTCCTGTCCATATATCGGTACTTTTTTAGAATTTTATCGCAATCATTGATTTACCCTTAACTATACATCCTGGTTGCCGTAGTAAATTAATGAATTTACAGGAACACGCTCTCTATATTCTGGATTTCATTTTTCAATCACATTTTGCAATTCTATCCTTGGTCAGAGAAAACGGTATAAAATAACGTCTCTTTAGGCAACAAAACATTTGTTAGCTTGCCTGTCTGGGGTGCAAATGGTTCGTGGACATCGCATACTTCCTATATCTATTATCTGTGCATAGGCACAAATAACACTACAGTTATAGAATAGTTGTATCCGTGGTACTGAATACTAATTCAATGAAGAAGCGGACTAAATTGTGTAAGGCTTATCTACTTAGCTTTTGGATTTTGATTTGCAGATAGCATCTTTCATTAACTCTAGGTGAGGAAGAAGGTAGTGCCACACACTACCCCTCTTCTACGGTGACAATTTCTCTTTGAATTGACTCCATACTCTTTAGCTACCTACTCCTAGGTACTACACAGGCAATATATAAATATGTCTTTATTAAAATTCACTTGGTTATTGATCCGTATGTTTTTTTTCTATTTTATATATCATAGAAATATTTCCAACTACAGAAATAAAAAGCAGAAAGTGATTTTAGTTTTAACATTTGCTTTTTATTTATCATTGTTATACATTGTTAAAACATCTTACTTACATATTATAATTAAACGTATGTTTAACCGAATAAGAAATATAAACTTGTCCAAGTAATTCCAGTATTATACATAATTCGTGTCAATGTTAAAAAAAATACAATTTATTATTTTTTTACCAAATACATATATAAGACGCGTCTAAAATGAGCTGTTTCAAAATTATTAAAACAAAAGTCACGAGTTAGTTAAACAAAAAGGCAACTATAAGTAACTATCTAACTATCGTTATAACTTTTTTATTTTTACATTAAATTAATATATGACGGTTACATTAAATACATAATAAAGAATATTAATAAAATATGACATTTTTATTGAATATGTACTGCAATATACATCTCATCGAATATCATATGACACTGTTTTTTTGTATTATACGTCTAATAAAAAAAATACAAAACTTGTACCGACCAGTAGCTACTTGTGCTGCGGAGCTCCAGCACGCCAAGCGAGCGCGAGCAGTCCGGCCAGCTGCCCCTGATTGCAGCGTCACTGCACTTATCACTTATCGCACTGGCGGACACCGTATAACTTATCACAAGTTACAGAATCGCGAACTTTCCCGCGGTGGAGCGCAAGGCGGCGTAGGGCGCGGGCGGGCGCGTTTGACACTACTGCGAGCGAGCGCGCTACGTGCTGCCACCCCCCGCCGCCCGCGCCCGGCCACCTACAGCCGGCAACCACGGAGCGGGTTGCTGATGGTCAGGCACGCTCTTGTACTTTGGGATCCTCAATAAAAAGCTTTGTGCCTGTGACACGAACATTCCTTTAATACCTATGCGCGGTAATGTATTATGTAGGAATTTGGAGATGATGACATCGTCGTATTACGCATTTTTGTAATATCAGATATCGTGGCAAAGTCTTTATTTTAGGAAGAAAGTTCGTGAATTTTCTAAGTTGTAGTTGTATATAATATGCGCATTTGTATTATATAGGTAATTGAACTAGGATACGACCATTTACTCAAAGTTAAGTGGCCACTTCAGCCAATATACGGCTATACCTCCTAACCTCGCTCGGTAGAGAATATAATACGTCGATTGAACTATGTGTTCGGTTACTCGCGTATGCAATACTGTCCCCGAAGACCTACAAAAACCTGTTTCGGCAGACGAACCCTGTTTGTGAATACTGTGTTTACGTCTTTGAAACATCAAAGAACTAAATACCGCTTCAAACGCTGAAATTAACAAAAAATATTTTTTTTATTTTAAGCAACATAAATAACAATATTGGCTTAATAAATCCTAAAATTTCAAAATATTAAAAAGAAATAAGTTGATAAATAATCCTCAACGTTGAGAGGGCGAATTAACAAATAAAAACAAAGCAAGAATCTCTTCTATTAGGGCAAGCTAATTTAACTTAATATGATAAACTCATATGGTCTGAAACGACTCCAGCTCCACTTGCTCCATTAGTTTAAGTTATTATTTGTAAATTACATTTAAAGATGAAAAAGATGTGTGTTTTGGAGTTTCTTTCGCCGACTCTTCTCCAAAACGAAACACCATACGAATCGGTGGTAGTTTATTGACGTTCAAAAAGAATTCTGTAAAGAATCTACACATACTTTCATTTGTTTGGTAATTCGTACTTTTTGTTGACACATACTTTCATTTGTTTGGTAATTCGTACTTTTTATAATCACTTCAAATAAAAATATTATATGCAAGTGCGTTTGCTTTTCTTTTCCTTTTCCTTCTGAGGTATTTCTAGAACGCTATGACATGAAGCTCTTCCAACAAGTTGCAAATGACCATAGGCGGTGTTTTTTATTTTTTTTATGTGAGAAGAGTAGCAAACGAACATGCAGACCACCTGATGTTAAGTTGTCACGGCCCATAGACATCCACTTACTACAACAAACATGACCGAAATCCTATCTGAGCTTGAACGTAGATGCGTTGCTACTCCTGAGGACTAAGATTGTCGCCGCGCTTCATAGAGTAGCCGGCAACCGCTCCTCTGGAACCGAAATACAAGTAATATTTACGGCGGATTATGAAGGCGGCAGTGGTACCTCCCCGGTCAGTTATTTACTTAAGATTATATAGTTTGACATCGAATCTGTTTTCCAATAATGTCCATTAGGAAGTGTCGGCATTCCGTTACTTAGACTTTCCTTCAATGTTTGTTTTACATTTTATGATGAATGTGCAAGCTTCATTAGAAAAATATAATGACCTAAAAAATGCGCTTCATTCGACGGTAAGCTTTATAGTTCGATAATACAGTTTACTATTGCGGCTATTCCCGGCAGCGCATATGATTTCTATGCCAGCACATAATAATTGTGTAAATTGCAACAGGAGTGTCGGGTGAGTGTAATGAGTGAGAGGCGACAGCTGCCGGATATTTTTGCAACAAAATGAGACGTACAGTGTAAAAATCTTCATAACGAATTATTTTCGTATCACAACGTTTAGTTTTAGCTGTGAAGATAATCATTCATAAAAGAACTTAGAGAAATATGTTTGTTTTAAATGTTTATACAAATCTTTTGATATTTATTTATATTATCTTTTTTAAGACTTCTTATTTTACGTTTTGTATCAAATAAAACATCATATAAATGGATTGTCAGCTTTTTTGGCAGCATTACTACGAGACTTTCAATGCTCTGTCCCTTTATGACGTAATACTCGTAGATTATTTATCTATCATATTGATAACATGAGATAATGACAACATTGATGACATGAAATTTTTTATTTTTTAGGTTTTAAACGGTCTGTGACTTATTCACATGTACTAATATTGTTCGAATAATAATATTCGACTTCAAATAATATTCGAGAACAAGTCCGATCACAAAATCTTTAAGTGAGGAACCCGTTTCTTGGAACGCATGAATTTCACGCACTGAAGTGTTGTATTGATAATAAATTTTAACAATTTTAACGTGGCGTTCAACTGTATAGTGGCTAATATTGACAATGGCCAGCATTTACTGACTCATCTGTTGCGTTTCGCGCCAATACACAGAAATATGGCTGCAATCAGCTGTCTAAAATATCTTGTTAATCTTAAAATCCATTTTTTTAAACGTACATAATATTATTAAAATTGAAGCAGTGATAGCTTAAGATATCATCTTGATCTTTAGCTTCCGGATACGGGTGGTCCGGGATACGATTCCCGGTCTCTAATTTTTCAGAACTATGCGTATATTAGAAAATATGCGAAAAAAACTATTATTAGAGAACCTTATTAACGCAGTAAAACCCAAAAAAAATGTATTAGAATTTTTGTATGTTTATCTGTTAAAATGGCTTAGACAATTTCGGAGCGGTTTTCACTATTGTATTGCAATAAACTTTAGTTATATTTAACATTTCAATCGTTTGTTTAATTCCGAGGGTCTACAAATTATTTCAATTCAAAAGTTACGAGTGCGGATACGTGAGAAATGTTTGCTGTTAAAAAATCTGGAATACCCCGGAAATTGGAGCCTCGTAAACGACGCCGCGGACAACAGCTAGTATGAAATAAAATAACTTTAGCTATAAGAAGGTATCATTTGCTACGAACATAATAGGAAATTTTCATTTTTGTGACTTTCTCGACCTTATTGTTCTGGAGAAGATTAAAGTAATGGCGGCGAGATAATACTGATTATGTTTGCTACATAAAATGTTCCGACTTCAGATATTTAAAACGTTTCGTTTTTGGCAACGTTTCGGTATATTTCCCAGAAACAATATTTGTTTTGTAGAACTCGATATCTGTGTCTTTAATTTATTTTCCATTTCTATGAAGTATAATTATTTAGGAATGTCGTTTTATATTGATATTTATGCTCCAATGTTGTAGATTTTTGTTATGAATTTAACTTTAATCTCCAGGACTCATGATTTTCACCAGTGCTCTGATTGGGAAGGTTTAGTTACATTGATTCATTTCTTTGTGGTGGTCCTGCGTAGCCCTTAACATCCGAATCGAAGTTATAGATTGCCATGTCAGATCGTCACCGCTTGCCACCAGACGAACTTTTTTTATGTGAGAAGAGTAGCAAATGACTATGCAAACCAGGTGGTTTGCATAGTCATTTGCTACTCAGTTGCTACTCAGGTACCATCAGGTGATGGTAGTAGTCGCAGCCCATAGACATCAATATACAATCACAAACATGACTGAAATCCTATCTGATCTCGAACATAGATGCGTTGCTACTCGCCTCGCTTTAAATTGTAGCCGGCAACCGCATCTCTCTAACCGAAATACAAGTAATCATTTACGGCGGATTATGAGGGCGGCGTTAGTGCCTCCCCGGTCGAACTATAGTTCGAAAAGACTGTATACCTTTATAACTATATGCTATACGAAAAAAGTATATGTCCAACATTTTTTCTAGCCAGCAGGGCGATCCTGGGGTCGTTAACAATTGCTCACTATAGTTATTTTTCTAGAATGAAATTCCATCCAACGGGTCTGTCAATCATATCTTTACAGTTACATCGAAGTAATACTGAGGTTCCAACAAACATATGTTTCATTTTGATATAGAGATGAGCAAAAGCGATTACTTCCGTATCGTTAGTTTGTGGCATATATCTATCAGCGGGCAATTGAACCGCGATATAAATAGCAATCACGCACTTCAGCAACACAATGTTTTATAACGTTGCGTAATGCACTAAGTGCGTTATGGAAACAATAAAAATTCAGGGGTGCTTCTTGCATTAAAATGATACAGGATTATATTTAATTTTATTTTCTGACTATTATTTATTCTAGTTTCTACTTCCGTTTGAGCTACATATTTTTACCGGAAGCGGAAGTGCCTGCTGACAGTAATAGTATGCTTCGAAGTAATGCAGAAAAGTATGCACCAAAACTTCACCACCACGGGTGTAGAGGAACTTGTTTAGCATTGTAACAATAATAAAATTTGCGTCCATGTCACTGGAATACGTCATACCAATAACTACGCACCTACCGCGGCATAAGCGTACTGAGGACCTCTGGCATCTTCCCAATTACAGATAACCGAGTAAACGAAGAACGCGGCGAGCAAATAGGTCACGATCTGTTGTGCACACGTGTCAATTTATGCTATCCATAATGCGTTTAGTAATTATATCCGACTAAAATGAGTACTAATAATAATCAGTTCATAATTTTCCGGGACAGTCAATGAAATCATCATTTAGCTACATTATAAACATACGTATATTACGACGTACTCGTAGCCCTTTTTGCGGCTTCGACGCAGTAATTAGTCTTAATTTGATTTCATTACTCGTATTTTCTACTTCAATTTTATTTAACCTGAAAATAACTGCAAATTAATGGAAATGGAGAGCTTGGTCTGTAAGTTACATTGATTCCAATCCCATAAAGACAATCAGGCGGGAACAAACATTTTACAATTGTACTAAAAAAACAGCTGAATTCAAAGGATACAAGTTCAGGGCTCAGGAGAAGAAAGTGTTAACTATATCTTACAAGTAACAACTGGATAAATGTATAAGCCACAGTGTAGTTACATAGTGTTCAACAAATCAATTTCAATATTTGTTATATACTTTTCGTAGTAAACTGTGGTTAACGGTGTTGGTTAGTGACATAGTATATATTGTGTATAATCATTACGTTGTAAACTCTGTGACTAATTGTTTGTTGACCTATATAAAGTAAAAAAAAATCGCCTTCGCGTTCATCACACATTGACGTATTGGGAATACAGTCCACTGTTTATGAATTAACGGAGAACAAACAGTGCTCTGGCAATAACTAATGAGCCGGCGTTGTTGCGCTGGAGCACCGGCCGGCGCGCGGCGCGGCACACGGCGGGCGCACAGCGGGCGCATCGTACGGACGGCCGGAAACTGTAAAGTTTTCACATGAATTAAATATTGTGTTTGAAGTGAAATAAAGTGTTTTGGTACTGCCACGCTGCAGATATATATGTTTGAAAATGTTATGAAACATTTGGTATTTAATATTTTGATACAAGTTATTACAAATTAATATTTACATAATGTAACATTAATAATATTAAACAAACTATTATTAAAGACACAATTGCCCTCTTCGGCACGGAGGTCCAAACTGACGGTGTTAAGAAGTTATAAATATATCATTATTATGACTTTTTATCGTGAAATGAACGTTGGAAAAATCTAACTAATCTGAATAATATTTAACACATGGTTATAAATGTCGTAGTGTTAATTAATCTTCATTGCTGGCATACCGGACTGTATCATGCAAAGGCACTGGATAACTATTGCTCTGGGGTGGGGAAATAGGCAGCTCCGGTCCGGTTTCCCTTTCCTACGGAGATATGTTGTTCATATAATTTATCTTTAGGTAACAATACTAACACAATTTATAAGGCAAATTATTACTAGCAAGAAACTCAAATTATGGAAATAAATAATAATCATTATTAATATTATGAAACACTAAAGCACAGTGTGACGGCAACGTTATCATAATATTTAACGGATAAGTCATTTTCAATAACTACTTCAACCGTCAGCTCTACAATTATTATTAGGGTTCATTGGGATAACAATACTAATTTGAAAATCATCCATTTTTGAGCTTTCGTACCCAAATACAAATGGGTTGACTAAAACATCTGTCTACGTCTATCTCTATCATCACTAATAAGCGTAAACAATGTAAATATAATATACGCTATAAATAGTTTTATACAGAATCTTATTTTTTTTTAAATAGTTGTTATGTAAAGTTAGAGAAATCACACTCATCTTTAAGTAGTATCAAAGTTGCGTCCCACAGTCAAAATGTTGAAATGTCAAAACACAGGTTTTGACATTTCAACATCGCAAAAATCACATCGAATTTATGCGGTCTTCGACAAATAAGACAGAGTGATTCGAGAGAAAGGTTTATATGTATAATACATGTATATTATAGTAGAGAAAATCCGAGAATTTCAAATATTTGTAATGTGATGTAGTAAATGCACCCGTGGGAAACAGGGCACAATTGTTAGTATAATTATATTCAGATACTGAGCATTTCTTGACAACTTATGATGATCGCAGTTAATATAGAAAGGCACACACGAAATACACACTCACGGGTCCTTTAAAAGCAAGCTGTATTCCTGTTACATCATAATAAGCTTTGAAGTAAGTCAATTAACACTACGCTAGCGTCTAAGTAGGAAGATGAGAGAAAACAATTTCCATAAGGAATCCTTCGCTTACCTTCAAAGTAAATTACGAAGGTACCTCCGGCAGGTTCCACCGTCGACGAGCATACACTAAACATACAAAGTTCATATTAGACTATATTCGCTTACAACACCCTAGTTTACAATAGTCTTCTATAACCAATGTTACAAAAGTAAACTAGAATAGGATATAAGCCTTATACTTGTAAGGAAAAAAACACTCGTAATGTGATGGGATGGATTAAGTATATAAGCATGCATCATGCTAATGTGGGGATGGGAGGTAGCCGCCACTCGAGCAGCACTGCTACAAATAAAACTGCAGACGATCGTGTTACCTTACTCTAGTCCAACCAACCCTTCTTGAAGTTTCAGCAATGTAATTTGGATAGGAATATTCATCG
>DWON01009704.1:0-11228 GCA_018251015.1 Phocides pigmalion okeechobee | reverse complement strand
AAACACAATACATGAAGAACATGTTGCTTTACGGCGGGTTATGAGGGTGGCGGTGGTGCCACCCCGGGCGAGCCTTAAGCTCTACCACCTTTAATTAACCAATTTGGTTACTATACACTAAAAATGATTTCGTATTCTTTATTAGAGGAGGTTTTAGATAACGGAAAATACAATATGTACCTCAGTTTGGACAAATCCTTTTGATGAAGGCACGTCAATGGAATTAAGCCCAAAAATTGACCTATCAGCAGAAGAAGCTTTGTTGCACTTTGAAAAGCTTCATATTGCGTTCGGTATTCACGACTGAACTTTCCGAGCTTTTGTACATCTGAAAGAACAATATCATTTTGTTATTAAAATTACATTTTTTATGTGAAGAGAGTAGCAAACGAGCATGCAAACCACCTGATGTTAAGTAGTCGCAAACCATAGTCATCCATATACAACCACAAACACGACTGAAGTCCTATCCGAGTTCGAACTTAGATACATTGCTACCCCAGAAGACAAAGATGGTCGTGTCACTACAAAGTGTAGCCGGCAACGGCACCTGCCCAACCAATACAAATAATGCTTCACGGCGGTTTATTAGTGCGGCGGTAGTATCTACCCGGTTGAACTATAAGTTCTTCCACCTTAAAATTGCATATTATTTTTGTTTAATAGATTTAGTGAAGTAAATCCACCTGATAATTAATATCGCTACATACCTATATTATATATCTGGAAGCAATGTACATACTTACCTTTTCGTATTAATGTATCTATTTTTACTTGTATATCGCTATCTTGGTTTATTTTCACTGAACTTGACTCCAGGGAACTAAAAAACAGTACATTTAATTTAATTATATTTTTAGTAAATTATATTGTTGTTAACACGAAATAAAAAGGTAAAGATATATAAGCACGGGGAAAAATACACGCATCATATAAATCACATGAAATTTAATGACCAGCGGTGACCCATCCAAATTGAGGCCACGCCCGACGTTACTTCATCTTGTTATTTGATCTATGTAAACCACAAAACTGTACGCATCACTGTATCATACCTTTGTAATTAGAATCTAAAAAAAGTGCTTACCTATTGTCCACATCTGTTTTCAAAAGTACATCCAAATTGATAACATCTAGCTTCTTGTACAGATCTGCGATAAGACATTCTAGAATAAATCGAGAAATATATTTTATTTCTTTTTTATGTGAGAAGAGTAGCAAACGAGCATGCAAAACGGCTGATGTTAAGTAGTCGCAGCCACTAGTTATCCACAAATAAAACAAAACCAAAATGCTATCTGAGCTCGAACGTACATGCGTTGCTACTCCTGATGACTAAAATGGTCGCTTCGCTTTAAAGTGTAGGCGGCAACCGCATCTCTCCAACCGAAACACTAGAAATGTTTTATGGCGGATTATGCGGGCGGCGGTGGTACTTCCTCGATCGAACTATTCCGGTTGGTTCTCCCACCTTTAATTTCTGTAGCAACATTATCAATTTCATAATTTATAATACTTAAAACAGAATCAACGTTTTGTAGCTAAACTCAACTGAAAGTCAACGATAAAATTGAAAAGTTGAATCAAACCCTAAAAGTCGAGGATAATAATTTATTTTAATTAACGGAATGTAAAACAGTTGTTAGAAAAACGATCTTACATTTGAAATCAATAATTTGTTTTACAAAATACTTCTTTAAAGAATCTCAATTTTTTTTTTATAAGCCGTAATGGTAAATGAAGCTACATTTTTTGTATTTAAAACCCCTACGTATCTATTTATTAAGTCGCAACTGTGAATTAACTTACTAACACACATAATTTCACCTTCATTAAATTTATTTCTATTTATGTGTAATGGATTCAAAAAGAACTAGTAAGTTATCTATACTGTCTTGTAGAAACAGGATGAAACTGACTTAATATGATTTTCAAAGCAAGGGAAATTCAGTGTTTCGAGGAGTTCCAACTGAGATATAAACTCAGGAGTAGACATGAAACTGTGGCTGACATTTGCAAAGATTTTAATCCTACCTGGGTTTGATTACAACACTTGTAATCGATCACATCGATCACATGAGCGACAATGATCCCTCACCATCAGGTAGATCATTTGTTTGTTTGGTACTTTTGATTCTATAAAAACGCATCGGTAGGTGACATTTACAAGGCCTCCAATGTTTTCTGGAGTCTCTTAGAAATGTCCATGAGCAACATTGATCACTTACCATCAAGCAGACCACTTTTAATTGTAGAAAAACTCATTCATCTCTAGGTGACATTTAGAAATTTTTTATGGGGTCTATTACAAGTGTCCGTGAGAGACAGTGATCACTTACCATCGAGTAGACTGCTTTTGTTACTTTTGATTCTACAGAAAACAAAACACATAGGTCAAACAAAAATCACTAAACATCATGATGTTTAGTGATTTTTGTTTGACCTATATCTCATGAGATAGTAATAAGATAAAAAGCACGACGTGAGATATTCCAAAATTCTTTGTACTATTTGTATAAAATAGTCTTTTAAAATAACGTAAATGCTTTTATCTTTCTAGTTAATAATCAGTTTTAATATATAAGTGTTAAATATTAAGTAGATAATTACTTTTCAGTTCTTTAGAATACACATCAACAGTGTTCTCATCAACCATTTTTTATGTTACTTAATGCACGTCTAACACAATGGTTTAGTAACTCCCGTTTACTTATAAACCACTCAAGTTGGTAGTCAAAAGTGATTATAGAACAAGTTATTTCAATATATATTATTAAGCAAACTATTATCTATGAAAGAAAAGCAAAGAATGTTTTTCCAGTTCACCCAAGGTTGTCGTAATCAATATAAACAGTATGGATTTACTTATGACAGCAAAAGCAAAAAGTGTCACAACGTCTTCAAATTTTGTTTAAACTATTTTGTTAGCTTAGCCCTGTCTTCGACACGTATTTACACAACTTCAATGTCATCTATCATTTGAAATGTCTTTTACATGAACCTTCTAAATAAATATACGTGATTTTCCACTATATTCACACTGATTCATTGGTTCGAGTATTCTCAGAGCGTGTACCAAATACATTAAGTCATTTTCTCATATTTCCCTAGCGTTGTTAGATCCTTGTTTATTCTTATCCTGTTTATATTTTAAGAAAATGAATAGCTCTTATATAATAATACAATTACCCTTTCAGTGCTTATAAAAGTAATATTAATCATCGTTTTCCTTATAGCATTCATTATTTTGTTTTTATTTTCTTGTTACACATCTGTTGTGTCTGTATTTTGTTCTGTTGTGAGTAAATTATTAACATTAGTAAAATTACAGATCTGTTGTGTTCAGATTGTAATCTGTTGTGTTTAAATCATTAAACATGGTAAAACCAATATTAGTAAAATCTTCGCCTTTAGAGAATAGACTTCATATAGTAAAAGAAAATATTGGAGGTCTGCATTCTTCACTTCGGTATATTCTTTTATCTGCAAGAGCTATGGGTTTACTTCCACTATGTGGATTAAGGAATCCACTTAGCTCTGATCTAAGGTATGTAGTGTTTCGGTTGCCACTATTTCTCTTATAAACTGTACATTAACTTCTGCTAATTATTAATGTATGTATATAGTTGTATATAATTAAATTTAATCTCATTATGATTACTGTTAATTTCATGACATTAAAGTTTCCATGATAACATATGTTTGAATTTGATCAACAACATACTGAACACTTTGATATGTGAAATCGTAATCATACAAATTGTTACAAGTTGAGTGCCAGGACAATAAAAGGCAAAACATCAAAAATTTAATAAAAATGTGAAATTTATTTCATTCATACGAATTTATCACACTTACATTGATTAAATTAATTATGAAAATGGCGTTGAAATTAACTGAAATTAAGTACAGTGTTGCCAGATTTCTGGGAATTCATCCCGGGGACGGTAGTCTAGATGCAGTAGTACTTTTAGTATTATTTAATACAATATGGATTACAAATTGTGATATGAATCATTATCTTCTCTAGGTTCACACTACGAACTCCTTATACTTTATATTACATTGTCAGTGTGTTTGGACAAATCTTGCTATTTATTTTGAATTTCCTTTGGATTGTTGAAAATGGTATTTCTTTCACTAACGTCAGTAAGTATTGCATTGACATTCCTATAAGCATTATTGTTTTTATAAGCGTCGGTCATTCTTTTTTATATATTTTTGCCTGACGAAAAGGCAGATGGGCCACCTTAATGGAAAGCAGTCACCGTCGCCTATGGACATTTGCAACACCAGAGGGGTCCCCAATGCATCGCCGGCTTTGAAGGAGAGCTCTCTTTAAACCTTTCTTGAAGAGCTCCATGTCATAGCGTTCAGGGATTATCTCGGAAGGAAGTTCATTCCACATCTTGCACGTCCTTGGTAAGAAAGAGCGTTCAAAACGAACTGTAGATTCCATCTTTCCTGTTAAATTGTTATCTTTTTATTAATATAGCGGTGTTACGTGAAATGATTAATTGTACCGAGCCACCCATCGAGGGAGTGTTAGACCCCTTGAGAAGCAGCCCGGGTAAAGAGGGAACCCTCGAGGCCCGAATAATTCTTAACCATCTCCTATCCCTCGACAGTCGATAGTACCGCCGGAATTTTTTTATGGTAGAAACAACAAATGAACGTGCAGGTCTTTGCAGCCTATGGACATCTATGTCTAACTTCAAAAGGTACTAAAGCCCTGCCTTACGTCGTGCTTAGATGCAATGCTACATTCGAAGACTGAGATAGCCGCGCTTATAATTGTAGCCAGCAACCGGATCTTTCCACCAACCAAACCTGCTTTACGGTAGATTATGGGGATGGCCGCGGAATCTCAGTTTTCCTAAAACCTAAATTTTAATTAAATAAATTTTGTAAGAAACAATTGCTCTTTATAACTGGAATTTTATGTAAAGAGGTGAAAGTTTTTTACTCCTACTCTCAACCCACATTTATGAAGGTTTCACAAGTTAAAGTGGCATCAGGGAAAATTGTATTCATGAAGCGTTTCAGCGTGTAATTCAATTCTTAGACAAAGTTTTCTAAAAATAATTTCAAACATATTTTAATTAATACGGTATTCCTTTTCATTAACAAGTACTGCGTTTTTAAACACTCTTAGCCTATCTGTAGGGTACCACTCGTTGTGGGTACCTTGAATACATATAAAACAAGTAAGTAACATAATTCTAAATACATACATTATGTAGATGTCTGCTTCACCGGGGATTGAATCTAGAACCCTCGACATATCAAAATAGCATGGTGACTCTTGGGACACACGAATCATCACAAATTCTTTTACATATATTTTATTTGTAACAGATTTTTTTTTGTTTTTTTTTTTTATTTTTAGTATATAATGTTCACTCATGCTAATTGTCGTTATTTTGTTTCATGGATCGTGGTCATGTTCAATTTTCAAAACTATCGGTCAAAAGTTTTGATTATCTTTTATCATGAGTCAATACTGCATTGTTAGACATGTAGATTCTGCGGCCATTTATTACTTTAAAATCATATCATTGAGTACTAAGTAATTATTTTAGACTTTTACAAATTTGTTAGTTAATAAACATACTGAACTTATTTTTAATTCTTAATTCTCCCGCCTGTCAAAACCGGTTTCGAAAAACTGTTTTGATTATCCTTGATTAAGTTAAGTGATAATTTTGGACATCTATAAGTCGGTTAGCTAAAAGATTCCGATTTCTTTTTTATTCTCCCATCATTCTCTTATTCTTTAAAATTTAATAAGCTCTTTATTTCAGCTGACGCGCTCTTCCACTCATCAAGTTTAGTTTCGTTGGTGATCTTGACAAATATGGGACGATCATGGCCCAATCTGATCGTCAAAGTAGAGGCAATAGAAAGCAAGCTACCACCGTTTACCAGAGATGTTGTTTCCTTGTGCAACGCCACAATGTCTTCCATCATGGTTGCTGCTTTGGGTACTTTGTAAACTTCTTATTATATAGAAACATACCTATAATTTTTATTTATTTCCCTTCTAATATCAATAATGATAGTGTTAAAACTAATTATAATAAAGCCTAACGGGCCAAGAACGCTTGCCGCTTTCTCACATTGAATAGCAATTGCAATTCTCCGCGTGAGATATAAACTAACCCTCAGCGTCGATAAACCGTTGGACTATTGTTTGAATGATTTTTTTTGGCATTTAAACCACACGGACCACAGAATTGAAAGCCAATGATAACGAACACGTAATCACTGCTTAGTGGAACATATTTGCGCCGGTTGGCTTCTTCTAAGGCTTTTGAAGAAAGTTTCTGCGATTTTCTGACGATGGATTTCTTATATGTTAATATTTCTTAATGATACCAAATCCACTCCGAAACAATGACTCCTATTAAAATTTATTCATTTGACTTACTAACATGCTTCAAATATTTTATCATGCTAGTTTCATTTTTTTCATCTCCTTATTTATCCTCATTATCTACTTTGTATCTCCTACTATCTCCTAAAGGAATGAGAGTGGTGACGCTATATTCTGCAATAACAGCAATATTGGTGGGCTTTATAAGCACTTGAAAACTTTATCAAAATTTTCCTTGAGGTTTTCTTTTATGTGAGAAGAGTAGTAAACGGGCATGCAAACTACCTGATATTAAGAGTAGTCGCAGCCCATAGACATCCACGTACAACCACAAGCACGACTGACATCCTATCTGGGCTCGAACGTAGAGACGTTGCTATACCTGAGGACTAAGATAGCCGCCTCGCTTCAAAGTGTAGCCGGCAACCGCACCTCTCCAACTGAAACACAAGCAATGCTTTACGGCGGATTATGAGGGTGGTCCCAGATTATTACAACTAGGCTATCATTGCGCGTTTTATTCATTTTGAAAGCTCAAAAATTTCAATTTTATTCTTATTAAATTGTTTCTCTTTGCAGTGGAACATTTTCTTTCAGTATTCTACGGCCTGAGAGTAGCAAGAAACTGCGATGCAAATAACATACTCAAAGCCTACTTTCTCCATACCATGCCCTGGATCTTTGACTATACTTCCTATGATTTGTGGAAAGGCATCATGGGCGAGGTAAGCAATTTAGTTACAATTTTTTGATCAGTGAAGGAAATAAATATACTGGCTCATATAGGCGCATCATGAGGAGGGGCGGTACTGAGATAGATAGGGAGATGGTCGCCTCGTTTCAAAGTGTTGCCAGCAACCGCACCTCTCCAACCGACACAAGTAATGCTTTACGGCAGATTACGGCAGGGCATCGGTGGTACCTACCCGGTCGAACTATATTCCGTCTTTAAAAATCCCTTATCCTAACGCACGATCCCTGAATACCTACATTCTAGATAGTGGGTAAAGAAGATACTGAACTTCTTTGGAAATCAATAATTAACTCCAATTCTGCGATAAAAATAATTGTGTAATATTGGGAGCATAATGACAAAAATGGAGAAATATTATATAATTAACGCCTTCTAATTGCCAAACATCGACCGAATGGCGTTAATCGCGAGTACAGGTCATATAGAAAATTTATAAATTCCATGATATTAGTTTAATATCGTACATGAAAATGTACTTTGAAAACTCGATAAAGAATGTAATAACCAATTTTCAATGTTTATAAGTTTTAATAATTTTAGATGGTTATTGAAAATATTTTGCCGTTATCAAAAATGTAGAAAGATAATGAAACGAAGACGCTTTTATGAACTTATTACTAAATTCGTTTAATATTCTTGTTACTAAACTTACCCTTTTCAAGAGTAAATATTAAGTTTTTACTATATTGAAACCTTAACCATGCTTAGAAAGAACAAGGTTTCTAGAAAATAAATCAATTAATAAACGTGGGACTTTCTAAATATTACTGTCAGTTTTAGTAAGACGCAAAAAAAAATTTACATAAATTGATTTTGAAACAGTCTAATTCTGTTTTAGTTTATAATATGGATTCTGGTTTAAAGAGTGAAGTGGCAAATAGGCAAGTAGTAATAGCTAAAAATAGCCATTACATTATTTTCATATCAAATTAGACAGGATTCCTTTACGAAGTTGGTACTAACGTGATTATAAAATTTATTTCTGCAATCTTTCAAATTCAAAATGAAAATATTTTTATTCGAAGTAGATTATTTACTCTTTTTGAACGTCAATAAACCACCACCGACTCATAAGATATTTCGCTTGGGAGAAGAGTCGGCGAAAGAAACTCCAATACACACATCTTTGAAAATGTTTTTAAACTTTACTTGCACTGCTTTAAATGTGCTGCTGCAGCCCTGCACCCTACACCCTAAGTGAATCTTAAGCTTGCAATTAATAATTTTATTCTTAATATAAACGTTTTGTATCCATACACAAGTATTCAAAACAATCATAATATTAGCTGTGTTCCGTTGAGAAAAAATAACGATATATACATATATTCAGAAAAAAATATTTTCAGAACTTTTCAATAAAATAGATACGATCGGCGAAAATCCTACATCTATTACATACTTGATACTTGTGCCAATATTGTTAATATCAAACTGGTAATCATATTACAAAAATATCTTCTTTTCAAGATATTTAACATACAATCGACGTTCCTGTGGACATATTCTGATTTGCTCATCATGGTTATAAGCATCTATCTCACTGAACACTTTACTATACACAATCAACTTTTGGAAAAGGCTTGGAAGAAGGTAAATTGTTCAACTATTTAAAATTTCATACTTAATTTAATATCAAGGTTTTTTATCCTATAACTAGATGTTTATTTTCGTCAAAATCATCCCATTTTATTATATTTTAATTAAAATTATTCAATCATCCAAAGCACATCAATTTGGGTAAAGTTTTTTATTTTTCATTAAAATGTTTTATGTTAATAATAGAAGTAATTTATTCAGTCTTCTTTGCTTAGTTTTACTTATAATGAGGTTTATTTACTTTATAATATTCCATGTTATGTTTAATTCCTTAAATAAATTCTGTTTTTTCTTTAATATATAATAGATTAAACAAGTAAATAAGATTCAACGCCGGATCGTCAGTATCATCATTATAAACATCAACTCATTATCACAATTCTGAGCACAGGTTCAATTCATGCCATTGGTTTGTGTTATTATAGTTCACTATTAACAATGTTTTTGTTAATTCCTTATTTATATTAACATCCATAATTTAGTTATTTATTTTTTGGATTACCGATACAAGAAACAGTGTTTACAATTGAATTAACAGTACCTCAGTTGATTTTGAGTGTTCTCACAATTATGGGTAATCACATCATGCATTATTAATCACAATAATTTATACCAATTTAACTATATTTGATTGAGGAAAAAATTATACAAGTACAAAATGTAATGTCAAGTTAAAAATTAAATAATAGTTTAATCATGACATTCTTTAATTAATTTGTTTGGACCTATCCAGGATCTATCTTTTTATTTTTTTTCGGGTGGCGTTTTCGACCACTTTAACACTATTGCATTAAGTGACTCATCTCATTGCCACATTGATCTCATTGCCACGTTTTTTTAAGATCCTCTTTATTCCTTTGTTTCTTTACTCTCCACTTCCTCTTCTTTATTTCTCTATTCCTTTTTTAAAAAGGCTATTATTTGTCTATATCTGTTTCAATACATATATAGAAGCTGGTGAATGATTTACGTCTTATAGTAAGTTTCCCTTTACAGAAGTTATTCCACTGCAGGGAGTTTCGAGAGCAACACCTAAACTTGGTCCGTCTCGTGAAGCTGATTAACGACCATATTGGAATTTACATTCTGACGTCATTCGGAACCAATCTGTATTGGATTTGCACGCAGTTGTTCTATAGTTTAAAGTATTAATATATCTTTATTTGTAAATATTAATGTTTTCACTGCATTTTTGTTATGTTTATCTTAATATGTCACATTTGACATTGACATTGACATTTTTTCTTGGTCTTTTCAAAAGTATTCTATTTAAATAAGCACGTAATTTAGAAGTAATAAATAGGTACCTAAACTAGAATTTATAATATTGGAATGTGTTTTTATTCAAAATTGTATATCTGTATTTAATTGTTTAATAAAATATAACATTAGATCAAACGATTTATTAAAATTCAACAATATATGTATGTACCAATACCTATGACAGAACTTGATAGTAGAATAGGCTTGTATTTAAACTTCTATCATTCCTATTAATTTCTGAACTAAATTTGAGTGAAATGAAATATTTAAATTCAACGATATACCCAATATTTACGACAGAATTTATGATATTAGAATGTGCTTCTTATTAAATTGCTATAATTCCTTTTAAATCTTTACCGAATTATTATATATCTTTAAGATATTTAGTTCAAATAAAATAACTAAATTCAATTTTATGTTTAGAAGTTTAATTAACATTAATATTAATTTACAAAAGTTATTTTTTTCAGCAAAACTGGAACTGGCCACTACGTGTCCTGTCAGCCCGAGGATCGTGATCAGTAATAACCAATTTATTCTATGTTATTCATTATACAATTCTATAAATAGTCTTTACCGAGAAATTCCAAATTCCAAGTTTACGAGAATTTAGGTTGGGTTCGGTTCGAGAATTCAAGTTCGGTTGGGACCTCCTCGGTCGTATAGTTCTACCACCACTATAGTGTTCCAGACTCGAACTATAAACGTACGATCACTATCCATAAGTTATTTGCTTACGAGTAAAACTGGTTAACACATTCCATGTAGCATACAATACTGCTGTGTAAAGCACAGCACAGCGCTTGCGGCTTGTACACAGTTGTGTTGTACGTACATTTGTATGGATTACGGATATTGACTGACTTTTAAATTTATATTTTATAAGTAATATTTGTACACCGGTTTTACCGGTAAAGTATGCTGGAATGTAGATAAGATACCAACCAACCAAATATACACGTACACGTGCATGTACTTTTAGAAATGAATAAATTCATTCATTCATTAATTCATTCGATCATTCATTCATCCATTCGTTCACTCATTCAGTCATTCACTTGTTCATTTATTCATTAATTCGTTCGGACGACCAAAATTGCCATGTTTACGTCGGCGCTACAAGACTGGGGGCGGACATTACGTCTGTGTATTTGTAGATGCTTTTTTTTAATTATGAAAGAGTAAGAAACGGGCATGCAGGCCACCTGATGTTAAGTGGTCACTGCAGCCCATGGA